>CM031237.1:1014128254-1014174415 GCA_018340775.1 Taxus wallichiana var. yunnanensis
TACGTATTGCTTACGCTTTTATTCTTTGGCATTTTCTCGCCCTACTTTACTTTCTCCTTCTTCAACATTTTCATCATGACCTTATGTATTTTTGCGAATCATTTTCTTAATCCATATGGCCCAATATTCTTATAATTTAGTTTATTATATGTCCGATTCTAAATCCCTCCTTCTAAGATGAACCATCACCATATCCTCTTCAAATGAATTTACTCTCCTACTTTCATCCGCAAACTACTTTATATTTTACATTACTATATTTCAGCTTCTCCTCACTCTTCCTACAATCAGAAAGTACGTGTTCTGTAAATGCTTATACACCATCATTGGTTCAAGTCTTCAAAGAGAAAATTGAGGTTTTTTGAATTTTTACACTTCATAATCGAATTTTCTATAGCTTTGGTTGGGGGAAACAAAGATTTCTCGAGGCTTAGGTTGGTAGATAGATCCATCGATCGCAGTGTTTCTAAAGCACGATCACATTTCTTTTTTATAACATAAAACTAACGAGCGTGCTTTATAAACCGTGATCGCGGTTTATAAAGCGCATGCGTCATAGCCTTCATAAATCATATTTACACATCCCAATGTCTCAATTACTATGTGATTTTTACTTCCTCTCAACCTTTTTACCACATGAATTACTATGAAATTTTGTCTTTTCATACCTTTTTCTTATCACCTAAAGCCAACATCATGGGAGACAAGAAACGAAGTCAAAAAAGAAGTCATTAAGTAAAAACACCAAACGAATTGGGGATACAACAAAATTAAAAATGTTCGAGCGAATGCGTAGAATCTTCGTGAATCAAGAAGAGGTTCATCTTCAACCCTGCAACTATCAGAAGTACAATGAAGAACGTGGTAATGTTTCTACCTGTAATCACAATGTCAAGCTCAATTAAATACTCGTGATGAAGATGTTTTTACCGTCAATAATGTCAAGAAGAATTAAATACTCATGATGTAGTAAATGTTGAAATCAAGGAGACAATGAAAATGTGAATAAGGAAATTCATGTCAAACTCAGAGATAAGTAAAAATTCGACAAAACACCTCCTAGGATTTTACGTAAGAAACCTAATTTTTTATTAATAAATTGATGAAAATTTTTTTGAAACCAATGTCCTGGCAAACTTTCTCGAACGACAAATCAAGAAAAAGCCACCTAAAATTTGGGATAATCATTTTAAAATTTTAAATGATTCCGCAAAGATGTCATTTGTTGGTTAGTTTGATGAAATTGATAAAAATGAGACCTACATTAAACACCTTAGGATTGATTAAACATCTAATATACGTGGTCAAACCTCTACAATTGTTAAAAACCTTCATGATGCATATCACACTCATTGGTGTCAAGAGACGCACTAGGTGGATAGTAATATTGTGTGTCGTCGTACTGCTACTAGTGTTGTAAGTGAATCAATAAAAACAACGCATTGATTACGCAAACAAGCCGAATGCAAAGTTAATCGAAAAACTCTAATGAAAGCAACCGAAAGACGTAATATCCTTCAATCACTCAATAACGCCGATTTTTGGGCATTTTTCGCTAGAGCACCTGCAAGGACAAAAATAATTATGATGCTATAAGAGAAGTTGTTATTCAATTTTGGCATGATAACACTAGAGTTTCACCTAATACAAGAGATGTTATTAAATGGAGAGTCAAGTTCTACTAATCGTGAACCACATCCAAAGCATTTCTTAGATATGACTCAAACTCAATTTTTTTGTAAGTTTGAATAAGAGAATCTAGAAATTAAAATTAGTCAACGTTTTTTGAAATGTTGAAACCATTATATGTGAAAAAATCAACCACGCTCGCACCACTTGTTGTTATAAGAAAACATGTTAATTTTGGCGATGCATTATGCTAAATTTTTACGTATTCGTTCTATTTTTCATTTCAAACTATGTTATCGAATGGTGTTCAAGTTCCACCAATATCTTCTAGGATTTCATTCCTACTATATTTTGTGAAAAAGAAGTTGACAATTTTTTTATAGTCGATTGTTTAGATGGAAGTCATAGTACATGCATGGATTACCTAAATTGAAAGTTACATCCATGAGAAAATAAAGGTACAATAGACATAATTTAGTTGAGTTTGATAAATATAAATCACTTGACAGATACCAAATTGAAAGATGGAAAAGAGTCTAAACTGGGTGTGAGCTAGTTACATAACAAATGCCTTGTTTTCCAATTTTGAGAAAATTTAAGGATGAAATTATTTATGAGTATGCTAGGCATACACATAGAGCTCGATGGTTGGATGAATAGTTCAAGATATGCAAGGACACATTTCCTATTAGTACTATTGTTTCAGTGGTCGATTTTGCAGAGAATTACACATTACAACCACAAATGGAGGTTCAATCGCAATATTACAACTCAGACAAGTTGACATTTTGTGCATATAACATTTCTACATTCTCCGACTGCAATACAAAGAATGATCAAATTTTTTTAAGAGAGTACCACTTTTATATCAGTGATGATCGTACTCATTCTACTGAATTTGTGCAAGGGTGTTTCCAGTTATTTTATGGAAACTTGTCCGATATGGACATCCACTTCAAACAACATTATATATGGTCGATAAATACACGTCTTAGTTTAAGAATGCATTTAATGTTTTATCGATTAGCAAAATGCACGTAAAGATGGGTGTGCAACATATTTGGAGTTTCACTATGAGGCTAGACATGGAAAGGGAGAGCATGACGGTAGGGCATGTGTGAAAAGAGCTCTGCGGTAAGAGAAGAGTCAAGTACAAAGATGGTGCTAAATTAAAAGATGCAAAGAGCATAGTGGAATGGTGTATTGACAACATGGCCAGAGGTTCTCAAGAAAATTCCATAGCTCACGTAGATATTTTGGTCGATAGAGGAACAACAAATTGCTAACTACGAGGATTGTGTGACACTCACGGGTCCAGCTGATACGCACTCATTTTCAGTAGCTCAAACGCTACTTCGCTAATGGGCCATATGGACAAGAAAGTTGACATGTTTTTGTGCATCTTGTATCGAATTTGTCATCATGAGTGTGATTCACAAGAATGGGTGGATGGATGGATTTGTAGGCCTCTAACTCCGCTTCCTAGTTATCAACCTCCACAAGCATTACAACTTGTTTCTACATATGAAGTCAACATCCAAGGACTTTGATGAAATTTTGATTTTGTGCAACAAGGTATTTATGGTTATTTATTTAATTTTTGTATTGAGTTATGTCCATTGAAATTTTAATATGTAATTTAAATGTAAGTTGTTCAACCTTTATTTTTTTGTAGGACATGTGTTTCAGAAAGTTATCATGATAAAAGACAATGAAGAAGGAACAGACTATTTCTTATGTCATCAGATCGAGGAAAGAAAGAAGTTGACTTCTCCTATTATAGATGGCGAAGATATCGAGTATCCTACAGGTCAATGGTAGTTACTGAACTTGGCTTCAACGGTATCCATTAAAAACTCCTCACGTTTGGGTGTTTCAAGACTTTGAGACACACAGAAAATACTCTTATATTCGCATATAGTTCTAAAGAACAAATATTCAAATGTATAGATATCGAGGAAGGCCTAATAACAAGATTCTTTAAGGTTCGAGAGTTAGATCACGAAGCAATCGTGTCCGCTATTCGCAGTAGATCTTATCCCGATGGTTCATTGGAATGAATTTACAATGCTCATGTCCGGTAAAGTATATATAATTTCTTTTATATATATACATTTTTGTTAGATAGATTTAAGTTCATATATTTTATTTTAAATTTGTGTATTTTGTATATATCTAGTATGGTTTTGATTTCAAACTTAAATTTCTTTGAAGAACACTTTTATGTTCAAAGTTAGTGGTGCCGTAAAAGCTTCCACCTTTATGTGGTCAAGCACTATTAGTAGAGAATTTTAAATTCTCGAAGCTAAGAGAAGCATTGTTTTACAAGAAAAGAGAAGCAATTAACAACACTACGTGGAGGGGGTTCTTAGCCCGAGGAGGTAGCCTGAACACCCGGAGAAAACGACTCCTCCCCAAGTGTTTACAAGACCATACATATGCGTGTGTACAATCGCCTTTGGTGCCACGACCCACCGCTTGGCAAAATATAGTGTTTCGACAACCTTACACTCGGCTCAAACCGCACTATTTTGCGCGTTTGCAAAACAATAGGGTAAATGAGAGCACCAATCGAGAAGGAATAAACCAAGATAGGCTATCAGAGAGAGTCCCTACGCCAAGGTGTTAGATTAGATGAGACATCTCTAGGTGCCACGAGTATGAGTAATCACCCATCAAGTTGAATGATAATTTGGTCTTAGGGCTCTTAAGGGACTACGCCCGAAGAGAAGTAGCCCGGAAGCAACGAATTTGTCGCGCACCAAAACAATGCCTCCTATAGCATTCACCTAGCCACTCAAAAGTGCTCGGGCAGTAGTTGGTTCGGTGACATGACCCACCATTTGCAAAATATAGCATTTGATAGCCTTAGAATGACTCAAACTGCACTATTTCACGTGCATTTGCAAACAATAGGGCAACAAGAAACCGATCTCGAGAAGGAAAACATAGAGAGGCTATTGTAGAGGGCCCTTACGCCATGGTTTTGAATAGATGAGATGTCTCTAGGTGCCACAGAGTCCGAGTAGTCACCCGTCAAGTTGAACGATATTTTGTTCTCAAGGCTTTTAAGGGACTATGCCCGAACAAAGTAGCCGTAAGCAACGATCTTGTCACACACCGAAACACCACCTCCTCTAGTGTTCACCGCCACTGGACATGTCGACGTAGTTGGTCCATTTTATGACACGACCCACCGCTTGCAAAATATAGCGCTTGACAACTTTTACATTGGCTCAAACCGCACTATTTCGCGCTTACAAACAATAGGGTCAAATGAGAGTACCGATCCGAGAAGGAAAAATTGAGAGAGGCTATTGTAGAGGGTCCCTATGCTGATGTTTTGGATTAGACGAGATGTCTCTAGGTGCCACGGAGTCCGAGTAGTCACCCATCGAATTTTAACGATATTTTGGTCTCGTGGCTCTTAAGGGACTACACCCGAACGAAGTAGCCTGAAGCAACGACCTTGTCACGCATCAAACACCACCTCCTCTAACGCATTCACCCGACCACTGGATGTGTCGGGCATATTTTCGTGCCACTACCCACCATTTGCAAAATATAGAAAAGCTGACACCCTTACATTGGCTCAAACCGCACTATTTCACATGTTTGCAAACAATAGGCGCCGAGAGAACCGATCCGAGAAGGAAAATAAAGAGAGAATATCAGAGAGGGTCCCTACACAAAGGTGATAGATCGATGAAACATCTCTAGGTGCCATGGAGTCTAAGTAGTCACCCATCGAAGTTGAACGATATTTTGGTCTCAAGGCTCTTAAGGGACTACGCCCGAATGAAGTAGCCCTAAGCAACGACCTTGTCGTGCACCAAAACACCACCTCCTCTAGAGTTAACCCGGCCACCCCGTGCCATGTCAGCCGAATGTCCGATTTGGTGACACAACCCACTGTTTACAAAATATAGCGTTTGATAGCCTTAGATCGCTCAAACTACACTATTTCGTGCATTTGCAAACAATAAAGGCGCGAGAGCACCGTCCGAGAAGGAAAAAAACCGGGAGAGGACATCAGAGGGTCCCTATGTTGAGGTGTCGATTAGACGAGACATCTCTAGGTACCACGGAGTCCGAGTAGTCACTTGTCGAAGTTGAACAATATTGTTTTCTCGTGGCTCTTAAGGGACTACGCCCGAATGAAGTAGCTTAAGCAACAACCTTGTCGCAAGACCGAAACACCACCTCCTCTAGTGTTCACCTAGCCACCCGGACGTGTTGGTATCATCATTTTGGTGACACGACCCACCGTTTGCAAATATAGCATTTGACAGCCTTACACCGGCTCAAACTGCACTATTTCCACGTTCAGCAAATAATAGGCAACGAGAGTACCGATCCGAGAAGGAAAAATAAGAGAGGCTATTTTAGAGGGTCCCTACACCAAGGTGTCGGGATTAGATGAGATGTCTCTAGGTGCCATAGAGTCCGAGTAGTCACCCGTCGAAGTTGAACGATATTTTGGTCTCGTGGTGTTAAGGGACTACGCCCGAACGAAGTATCTCTAAGAAATGACCTTGTGCATGCACCAAAACACCACCTCCTCTAGTGTTCACCTAGCCACCTAGACGTGTCTGCATAAGCCATAGTCATTCTCGGTGACACGACTCCACCCAC
This sequence comes from Taxus wallichiana var. yunnanensis, assembly GCA_018340775.1. Lineage (NCBI taxonomy): Eukaryota > Viridiplantae > Streptophyta > Pinopsida > Cupressales > Taxaceae > Taxus > Taxus wallichiana. Next base: position 1,014,134,519 of record CM031237.1, read on the forward strand.
ATTATTTCGCGTTTACGAAACAATAGGGCAACGAGAGTACCGATCCGAGAAGGAAAACCGAGAGAGCTTATTTTAGAGGGTCCCTACACCAAGGTTTCGATCGATGAGATGTCTCTAGGTGCCACAGAGTTTGAGTAGTCACCCGTCAAAGTTGAACGATATTTTGGTCTTAGGGCTCTTAAGGGACTACGCCCGAACGAAGTAGAAGCAGGTAATAAACGAACTTGTCGCGCACCAAAACAACACCTCCTCTAGTGTTCACCGCCACCCGAGATGATGTGTTCGGGCACTGCCTTGGTGACACAACCCACCTGTTTGCAAAATATAGCATTTGACAACCTTACATCGGCTCAAACCGCACTATTTCACGCGCTTGTCAAAACAATAGGCATGAGAGCACCGATCGATAAGGAAAACCAAGAGAGGATATCAGTAGAGGGTCCCTACACTAAGGTTTCAGATCAAATGATATGTCTCTAGGTGCCACGGAGTCCGAGTAGTCACCCGTCGAAGTTGAACGATATTTTGGTCTCGTGGCTCTTAAGGGACTACGCCAAACGAATGAAGTAGCTTGAGGAAGCAACGACCTTTTCGTGCACCAAAACAACACATCCTCTAGTGTTCACCTGCCACCCAAACGTGTCGCACAATCAGTCGTTGGGCTTTGCAACACAACCCACCGCTTGAAAAATATAGCGTTTGACATCCTTACACCGGCTCAAACCGCACTATTTCATGCATTTACAAACAATATGGCAAGCGAGAGCACCGATCCGAGAAGGAAAACCAAGATAAGAGGCTATTGTAGAGGGTCCATATGCCGAGGTTTCGATCGACGAGACGTCTCTAGGTGCCATGGAGTCTCGAGTAGTCACCGTCAAAGTTGAACGATATTTTTGTCTCAAGGCTCTTAAGGGACTACGCCCGAACGAAGTAGCTCTAAGCAACGACCTTGTCGCACACCGAAACCCCACCTCCTCTAGCTGTTCACCCAGCCACCTGGATGTGTTGGCGTAGTGGTTTGGTGCCACGATGTCCCGAGGCATGACTCCTCACTCCTCACCTCCGCTCATTTCCTAGGACTCAAAACATTCAATGTCATTTGTTTACCTTCCATCTCTCTTGTTCTCTTTGGACTTGCCTCTGTCCTCTTAGGTACTTCATCACTATCCTTGTTTTTCTCTTGAACTATGTTTGTGGTGATCTCTCTCCATCCTCTCGCTGCCCCAACTATGTGCTTACATGCTCATTATGTTTTTGTTGTAATATGGTCATGCTCTTGGCTACCTTGAAACTTTTACATATTTTTCATCCCTTAATGGGTATCTAATACCCTAATTATCATGCTTTGAAGATTCACAAGAATAAAGCATTCCCTTGTTATTCTAATAGTGGATTAAGTATTTGAATATAGGTCAAGAATACTAAATGGAGTTGAAATTAAATGAGCCATAATTGCTAGTGAAGCAAGAACTAGTGAAAAGTGGTGAGTAAAGGTAAGTCATGTTAAAGGAATGAAATGCATTTATTCATTGTTTCTAATAGTATGGTGAGAATGTGAACATATGAATAAGATTATCAATAAAATGATAAGGTAAGTAGCTTCAAGTTTGCATATTTGGATGGAATTTTAGAAGGAGAGTGAAGTGGCCAATCAAGTCACTTATGAAGCATGCTAAAAGAAGTGAAGGAAACAAATAAGTGAGAGCCTATGAAGGAATAAGAGGAAAATAGTTTCCATGCATGAGAAACATGAAGAAGAGAAAAGAATTCTCATAATGGAGAACATAGCACGAAAGAAGAATAATGGAGGAGAAAGGAAGTGCAAAATGAAATGCTTAGAGAATAAATAGGTACTCATTCAATATGAAATGGGAAACAAGAGGAAAGTGGTGAGAAAATGTCAAATTTTAGTTTGAGGCAAGCATGTAATGGTTGTGATCAATAAATGAATAAAGTGAAAGAGAGAGTGAATACTTTTGTACATGAGGAAATACAAAGGCTTGAGGAGATATTTATGATAGGATATTCAAAGCAACAAGAGACAAGTCAAGAGAAAAAGAGTGAACAATGGCAGTAATAAGAAGGAGAAAGAAAGAAGTCTTAAATGTACAAGCAAATAAAAGGAAAGAGAGGATGGCGAGTCCAAGAAGAAAGAGAAAATAATGAAAATGAAAGAGAGAATTGAATCTAATTTAAACGATAATCAAATTGAATGTTTAACTTCTTAGTTGATTGGCATATATCACCAAATTATAAAGAGATTAAGGTGTGTACATCTATTGATTCCCTTAATTTCTCTAAAACAATGTAAATGCTTCCCTTAATTTCTTAACAATTGTACCATGCAATGTTGTACCATAAGTAACGTTATATTCATATAGTTCAAGATGAACTCTACCTCGCTTATTTCTATCAATGTTTGCATTAGTTGATATGCAATGATGAGTGTTAGATGTAAAAGAAAAAAAAAGGTAATTACGTATTGCTCTTTTGTAGTTCACCTAGCATGGTTTTGCTTAATGGAATATGTTTGCTTAACAATTGTACAAATGTAGTGCTCCGGGGACATGTTTTTTAATTTTAAATCAAACATACATATCTAGAACTAATAAATGGTTATAAAAACATACATAGAAGGATATCATACATGCAATAAAATCGAATCAAACATATAGAAGTAATATCGTTATGAAAACCAACACACATGGATATATAAGAATCAAACAAAGTGTGCTCCAGATGCACGTCTCTAAAAATATGTAAGTTCATAACATGTGTACATCTCAAACTAAGTGTGTCATACATATAGGACCACATGTAGTCGCAAAAGGCTATATATATACAATGGACTATATGAAGAAACATGTTCACTAGATGCCGAATGTTTCCTTCACCGACTCTTACTATTTAAAATAAAATAAAAATTAGTTTTTACATCTATGTTCATGACGTATAATCAAATACATATATATTAAAATCTCAAACATGAATTGAACTATCAGTATATATATATATATGAAATTTAACTATGAAAGATCAATATCAATGGCACCAGCCCAAACACATCCCCAACATCTCATCTATTTAACTATGAAATATATATATATATATATGAAATAATATGAAAGATCAATATCAATAACCCAGCTCCAAACACATCCCCCAACATCTCATCTATTTAACTGAAAGATCAATATCAATGGCACCGAGCCCAAACACACCCCCAACATCTCATCTATAGAAAATAAATCATGTGAACCAATAAATGATGTCTCACCCATTAAAGGCATATGGCACCACATAATCCATAATGGTGTGGTGCGCTAGAATCGGCACCTCCACCAACATCTCCAGATGCAACTGGTCACTATGTTGGGTCGAGTGTCAAGTGAGCTCCTCAATGCATGCAAAGGTGTCAATCTCCACAACCTCCTTCACCGTAGGAGTGATAACTTGAAGGAAGTGGGGGTTTTGGAGCATGGGGGATCCTTGGTTGACCTACGCATGCAACAATTATAGTCCTGTGTAGAGCCACCTTCTCACCCAAAATAGTTAGAAAAGTCAAAATAATTCGGGACCTCATTAAGCACGAACTCGCAATATAATTTCTTCAAAAATAGAGAGGAACTTCATTGTTGTTGCATGGTGGATAATCAAATAACATCCACCATCGGTCCCAAAAATTGTTTTTGATTCGTCATCGTGGCACAATGGATCGAGAACCATTTACAAGTAGTTACGGGGGCATTTGTTCTTGGGTCATAAATAATGCACAAATGAGGTCTTTTCCATTTTTTTTTTGTCTTTACGGCCGCATGGGATAATTTATCCACATACCACCGCCTAAAATCACCTCTAAAGGTATTCCATCTATGTATTTGGTTGGTTATGGAGTCAAATTCGCCAATCAATGTTTGCAATGTGTTGGCTAAAGTCATGCGGGACGGATTTGTGGCATGATTTTGTCTTATAGTCTGAATAAGGTTCTCAATGACAATTTTATTTTCTCAAATTCTTCCAACAATATTATCTTGTGTTCCTGTTGGTTAAGTGGGGACACAAGGAGCCACATGAGGCGGATCTATGTTTGGAGGAGGGTTTTGAGGAATGTTGAGAGATTTTTGAGGAATGTTTTGATGGTTTTGCACGATTTCGAGATTGCCGACCAACCCACCAAACAAGAAAATTGTATATATAAACAAACATTTCAAAAACCCATGAAAATGCAAAAAAACCTAAAATGCAAAAAAATGATTAAAATTGGGGGCTTACCTCCTGTCTTCGTGGCATGGTTAAATCTATCGTGATCCGAGAAGTCCGATGAGCAATTTTGAGGTGGTATTCAAAGATCCGTTGAAAAATGTCTAGGAGAAATCACATTTGAAATGAAAAATGGGGAAATGATGACTCGTGGACTAATTTTTTTGTCTCACAGGTTCCACGATCGCGGTTTTAGGTTCGGTTATTGCCAAACCTGCTCAAAATAGATCCGCGATGGCGCTTTAAAACCATGATAGCAGATATAAACCACGATCATGGTTTCTAATTTTGGGTTTTTATGTCCATAGAATTGTCCACCAACTTCGTGGCACTTACCAATATAATAATATATAACTTCAATATAGGTAATCCTTATGTCAATAGAGGTGATGCCATGTACCAAAACTAACCCTCCCTCCAACATAATGGTTGATTGGATTTACTTCTAAACTCTTAAATCTCCATGTTTATCGAAAAATACTTATATCATTTATTACAAAAGAGAATGATTTTTGTGGGATGGATGTGCTTTCTACGAGTGCTGCTGATTATGGTGAGATGAAAAGTATAAAAACCTTGCAAGTGATAATAAGTGAACCTTATAACCTTCATACATCAGCCAAGTGGTGAAGTGTTTGAGTTATTTGATAGCTTGTGCCTTCTTGGTAGAGGAAGGATGATGTGGATCCCATCGTAGAAGGTTGAAATGCCTCAAAACACATACACACAATTTACAAAAACTCCAAAAATTCAAAATAGTTTCCTTATCATTCCTAAATCCATCCTAACCTTCTACAATATTACAATCTACCTTTTATTTCCCTTGTCTCTAAGAAAATCCTAAAACAAAAAAAAACCCTAAAAAGTAAAACACCTGGATGGGCCCAAAATTTTCATACAAAATATGCCTTCATAAATGAAGGCTTACACCAAATCTTGGCTTATTCCATAAAGCGGAGAAAAAGATATTAAAACTCTAAGTTCTAAACAAATCCAAAAAAGGTTCAGAACCAATTTTAGACCACTAGATGAAGGAATTTGGCCTTGAAATTATGTTGAAATAGCACCGAACATGGATGAAAAAGTGGATCATGGCATTTTAATAATCAAGATCTAACCCCCGGAAAATTTCAAAATTATCTCGCGGTTGGATCAAAATTTATGGTCTTCGGAAGTTATGCTCCCGCTTCATTCTCCCTCGTTGAAAAGAATTATGCTCCCGTGAATTCGGCTGATGGAATTAATCAAATTTTCCATTGTCAATCTTCTTCAATTCCCACTCAAGAATCCAAGTATTTCTTCTTTGTTGCAAACCTTCCCACTAGATCAAATATTTGTCAGTAGTGCTCATGCCTAGTAGCGAATGTCTTTTGTCCAAGACACACATTACCCTATCCTTTTTTATTCTTTGGCATATGCTCCTCCTAGTATACTTCTTCCTCCTCTTCAACATTTTCATCATGAACTTATAGGCATTATGAATTATTTTCTCTTAATCCTACATGGCCCAATATTCTTATAATTTAGGTTATTATATGTCCTATTTGGAAACTTCTTATTTCCAAGATGAACCATCACCATATCCCCTTCTTCAAATGAATTCACTCTCCTATTTGCATCTACATCCATTTTATATTTTGCATTACTATCTTTCAATTTCTCCTCACTTCTTCCTACAATCAGAGCATATGTTTCGCAAATGTTTATACATCATCACGGGTTTTATCTTCACCACGAAGTGCAATAAGATCTAGCACTCCCTTGGGGTTCCTACCATAGACAATCTAGAAAGGAGACCTCCCTATTGAACTAATTACTAATTTTTATAAGAAAACTTAGCATGTGGGAAAGCCAAATCCCATTGTTTCAGCCTTTTCTCCAACTATGCATCATAGAAGATTTCCTGTGTAGACACATCTGTAATTTAGCTCTCGAGTAATTTAAATACTTAAATTGTGATAATTATCCCCTTTCCCACAAATTAACGATATATTGTCAATATGGCACATTTTCTCTTCTATTTCGTTAATTAACTACATTACCTCATTTATCGTTTATCTTCGTGTTCGACTCCTAATGAAGTATTTGTAAGAGAGTTCAAGTGGGAGTCCCTTACGCTCTTTTGGGCCCACTTGTGACGTTGATATGGCTATTTATGTGAAGAATTATTTTCCAAATTATCAAGATCAACGAACAATTCTCCTTGCAGCTCATCTTTCTTCTGTGAAGAATCCTCATGCTCATCATCTGACTGTGAGAGCAATCTATGAGAGGAGGTCAGTACTGACTCTTCTTTGTGTGGAAATGAGTCAAATGATGACTCGTGAGAAACCACATATCGACTCTCATGTATTTTCTTTTCTCATGATCTCGTGAGATGATATGCTTTTGAGATAGTACTGTACCCCCAAAATATACACCAAAGTGTCTTTGCATCTATCTTCTTCCTCTTCGTAGTTGGGACATACATATATGTTGTAGAACCCAACAATCTCAAATGGGATAATGAAGACTTATGGATACTCCATATCTCTTCCAAAGATCTTTTAATGCAAGATATTTGTAGATGTCTCGATTAAGAAGATATATAGCTATCTAGAACTACTTCTACCCAAAATATGTTCTCTAACTTCATAGTGGAAATAATGTAATGAGCCATCTCCATGACATTTGATTACGCACGACATTCTCGTAATGCCATTATGTTGGGGAGTATAGGGGTAGTCAAGTGTTGTGTGATGTCATGCTCCTTAAAGAATGCCAATAATTTATTTGATGTGAATTCCTCCCTCGATCTGAGTGGAGGACAAGAAGGGGTTTCTGTCTCATAAAAACTCACTTATAGAAAGTATGAAAATTATCAAATGAATCACTCTTATTTTGGAGAAATAACACCCATGTCTTGCGAGAATAGTCATCAATCAACATCCAAAGTAATGGAATGCCTATAATGAAGTAGACAAGCATCTGCATAGATTAGTTTACATGATCGCGAGATGATTCTTGATATGGAATGTACTCGATTCAACTAATCCCGATGTTTTTTTCTCACCGTACATCCGTAAGAAATAGGTAATGAAAGGGAGAGTAGAGGAATTCCTCATACCATCTCCTTAGAACTAAGTTGATTGAGGAGATGGCGAAAGGTTCATATATCAATAATGCTAGAGTACTGATGCAAACTAGAATTTATAAGATAACACCCTAGTCGCGCTGGCACATCACTCATCTTAGACCGAGCGCTCACCCGAAGCGCACAAAGGTACTACCAGTCCCTCTTTATGGTTGTTGTAACAAGATGTTAACATGATGAAGGAAGAAACATAAAGATTCATAATAACTAATCCATCTTTATACAATGCATACTACCCTCGATCTACGAAAGAACAAGTTTAAAAATAATCATGATTGAATTAATAACATGCACTACTAAACTACACACATGTAATGACACATATATTCAGCCAATATCTTCCGTCTATTAGTAAATATAGAAGCTCCTTACAGTATTGTTAATCTATACCAATGCGTGTATGGAACTGATACAATAATTTAGTCATATGCATATATTCTCTCTGCACATACACATACATACATCTCTCTCTTTACCATGTACCTAACATCATATATATAGGGTGGGGACTTTCCCTTCACCGCTTATCTATTCCAGAAATAGGTCGCATGCTATTGATAGCCACACGCCATTTACAAACATAACCACACATGCAAGTGTGTTATCTATAGTCCTCTTGCAGTTAATTAAAGTTTCAATTCCATTTTCAGCTGCATCTCCATGAAAAAATGCTTTGACCGCTTCTCCAAAGATAGACAAGGCATGGTGCTCATGTCTTTGCATCGTTGATGTGTTCCGTATGCCATCTTTTAAAAATAGGTCTTCATGCTCAAAATTGGATAAGTCCTGAAATCCGAACTTGCCTTCTCGCGCGTGGGTCCTATTTGTCCTTCCGCGCCATTAGTTCCGGGGCCGTCTATCCCTGCGTGGAGTCCTTGTGTGATCTTTGACAAGTATTCTTTGATCAAGATTACTCGACACTAATCTCATTGTCATCCCAACAATGGGTATCTCCAAAATTGAAGGAAAGAGTAGAAGAATGGAAAGAATAAGAATGAAAGAATGTAGATAAATAAAGATTTTTATGAGGCTATGAGGCAACCTCCTCTCGTATCGGGCTTTGCAATATCAACTTTGGATACTCCTCCTTTATTCCGGCCTCTAAAACCTGCCATTCAAAGCTGAGTGCTTGCTCTACTTTTTCTCGGGGATGTCCACAAGATTGGATTCTAACTCATCCCTTGCAATCTCCCCTTTCTCATTTTGCGTAACCAACACAACACCGGACATTGATGTAATTCTTCCTTCTAGAAGGTCCATCTTCTCGCGTAATTATCTTTCCAAGCTCTTCCATCTCGAGTCTTGTGCTATCGCTGTGGCCTCGCACTTATGTTTAACCATTGACAATCTTTTTACGCGGCCCAAGGTCTCATCTTTCATTTCTTTCTAGACCTCGTTGTTCTCTTCGAGGGTCTTGATGTTTATAAGTGCCTCTGGAGTTGTGCATACATTTAAAGCTTGGTCTTCTTTCTTCAATACTTCCTATAATGCTTGCAATAGCCCTTCATAAGATGCAATTTTTCTCATCACTAATGCTTTCTCCCGTTCGGCATCTTGTTCGAGCTTTTTACGGCGCCTTCATATACAGAGTTTCATCTTCAAGTATCAAGTCCACCAACTTTCCCACATAATGTATTGCTGAAGGAAATGTCTGTGGTACCTTGGCCTCTAAGTGTGGCCTTGCTCTGATGACATTGTCCCCAATCTCCTCTCGTGATGCTTATAAACACCTCATTCTTCTTCTATGCAAAGTCCTCTCTTGTGTTATGCGCGGTATCTTGGCCTTTGTCTTCAACTCCTCGCACAATGCTTTGATCGTGGTAACTTTGTCTCTGTTTCTTCTAGCCACCTCACAGATACCTTTACCAATGCATTGCTATGACTTTTCATTTGACATGACAAGAGGCTTTACTGCCATGTGTCTAGATTTAGGTGCCTATTACAATCATCTGAAACACATGATTCTTCACACACATCAAAGTCAAGATCATCCATGTGGGTGTGCATTGACCAAGATAGTTATTTTCTAGTGCACAAAGTTCCATATCCTTATCCATTAACTCCCATGAATAAATCCTTTCGCGCTATCGTGCTCTCGTAGCGGGTGCAGACTATTTTTCCTATGTCCTCTACATACCCCATGGCTTGTGGAATGTGCTCTCCACTTATTCTTCTAGAGATTCACTGCTTTTAGGAACTTTAGCTTCCAAATTTGGGACTTTTGTCTCCATGTCTCGAGTATCCTCTCGCAATTATCTCCTTAGGTCTTTTCTCATCCTCTTATTTTTCCTTTGATGCCTCACCCTATTCTTCTATGTCCTCTAGAAGTGTAGGATAATTAGGTGTGCTTTCCTCTAACTCTTCTGCCTCCTCATTCAACTTCAGTTTCCTCCTTCTCTCGTGTGGTTGCTTTCCTTTATGGAGAGAGTCTAGGTGATTTATGCACAATGGTTGGAGTAGCACCTGGGTCCTTGTTCTCCTAAATACCCTCCTAAACATGTGCTCCCCTTGACCGCATTCAAGTCCTCATCATCCCCCTCTTTGGCCGAGGTGGTGTAACGGTGCACTCACTTCACCCCTTTACTCAGTAGGATGTCTCCTACCCCTATGCTCCAAACCACCACTATCTTTGCGCTCCTCTTCCTCCTCCATTTCAATTGGCTTTGTGGGCTTAGGCACTAGGATGTTCTCCACTATATGCTTTCCATTTGGTGGTGCCGAAGTGTGAACTCACCTTCCACATATTTGTTATTCTCCATCTTTGGCTTCAACTCGAGATACACCAATGGTCCCCTTACATCTACTATATTCAAACTTATTGGTTTAATATTCAGCACTCCGAAATGATCCTCTCTCGTATAAGCACTTCGCCAAGATACACATACTTCTTCCTAAGCGTATGGTAGTCCCGGCCTACCTTATCTCGCATTCAAGACTAGTCGGCGCGTGTCTGTAAATATATGAACGAAGATACTGGAAATACCTTACAGTTGAATGTGTAAGGAAACTTGCACCTGTGGTTCTAGACTCATATTTCATCGGGAAGCACACGATGCAAAAATTTCGATATACAACAAACCGAACTTGTTTCCCCTACCACTATTGGTCGGGTCCTTTGGGATATGCCACTCTTCCCAAATGTCGCGCTGAGCCTGTCATACCACTTCTCCGCCTCTTTGCTTTACGTCATCCTGTCATGGCCCCTTTGCATAGGTACTTTTTGAATCTTTCGGCTTGGGAACTTGTTCTCCATGGGGTATTCCCATACTTTTTTTCTTTGGTCCATCTCGGTACTCCGATCTCCATGAATAATATCTTCCCTCCCGTGCGCGCTTCTTAAACTTTTTCTCGTAATATAGCTCGCAATGTAGTAGATTTTCCTTCTCGACATCTTGTGTGTCACATGTTACCACATAGTATTTACCGTGACCGTCACTCTTGATCATTCATTTTAGTAACAAGGTGTGCTAACCTTGTACAACCGGACATTTCTTTAATTTGTCTATGTCCATTCTCGTGGACCCTTCTGTACCCCAACTCCTATTTGGTCTTTACAATCACGACTTTATCTATGAGATCACCTTTTATATCTTCTCTTGTTTCCTTTAGACTCAGAATCGATGAGACAAGTGCAAATGAAATTCTAACTCTACGTCCCGCAAAGTAGAAGAAGTCTTACATGCACTCCCCGCTCATGAGCCACCGATACAAGGGCTCATACTTCTCAAAATATGGAAGCTCATACAACTCGGTAGACCTCAATTCTCTTCAAAATATTCTCACCGCATCATCATATAATGGCATGTCATCCGTTATGCACTTGTTCGTTCTAGTAGTGGGAAAGGAATCAATATCCTTCTTGTTCTTTCAAGTCATGTCATCAGATTCACTCACTTTGCTCTCTTTCGATGGGTGAATCCCATTCTTTGTCAATGATGAATCCTTCAGATATTGCATCTTTGAAAAATAGCTTTTGGGTTCCTGTACGCCGGAAAAGTGACAAGCGAGCGTGGGAATCTACAGGTAACTCTTCCGCGTACCCGACCTCCCGAGGTCGTGCCGAGACAGCCGGTGGGGATGGAATATGCGTGGGATGCAGACAAACTAGTTAGGCAATCTAATGTCTTCGACACGCACTAATGGAATTTGTGAATCTAAGGCAAAGAAGGCCCTTCTAACTTGGACTGGTGTGATAGATCGATCGGCAAGGATGACTGCTCGAAGGCTCCAATCAATATCGAGCTCTGGCGTGATTTGATCTATGGGTTGTGGAATACGTGGAAAATGACCTAGGATAGTTTCGTGTATGTCCCCAGATAAGGTCATATGGTGGATGGTGAATACAATTGACTCTACGGGCGATTCTCTGGCCTAGTCTAGAATTCTCTAGCTTTGTTAGCCGCTATATCCAGTAAGGACAATTGTTCGATGATGGTGGGTGGAAGTGGAGTAGATCTGAATACTAACGTACATAGGCCGGTGTCTATATCTAATTGACTTATGGATTCATTAGGCTATGGGATTTGTGGATCACAACCGTAGACTCTTGGTCATTGCGGTCCTGCTATGGTCATGTACGAAATCAAGTCCTAATCCCTAATATCCTAGTAATCGTACGCTTTCTCAGCTTCTATATTCAAGACCAATAACTGTGTGATTTTCTCGGAATATCTCACAGGCGTTCGTGCAACCTGGATCCTTAAACTGGTATCTATGTCCGTGAGGGTATCTCCGCACTGCCGGGCCGTGGGACCAAAGGATCACAAGCCAAAGGTTTTTCTCTTTCTAATCTTCCTACACCATATGAATGTTTGCTTAGGGTAATCAGTAGTTTGGCTGATTTGACCAAAATATGTGTGCTTGGTGGTCGCCTTCTCTGCTCAACCTCTCAATTGGGAATTGATTTGTTGCAAGCTTACCGTTGTTCGGAAGACTTGGACCCTAAGATTTTGATCTATATCGGTTATTGCTGTGATGAGATTGGGTGAGGCACAATTGGCTCAATACGTATTCCCCGGCTCTCTAGGTCCCGTGATGGTCATGCAAAAACAATAATGTAAATGAGTCAGTAACAAAATGAAATTAAATATTTGCAATACATCTATAAAGATATATGATTTCTCTATTTTTGTATTTTCCGACAACCTATATGAATTTAAGAAAGCAAATATTAAAATATCTAGAAATGACGACTAAATAATAATTTAAAACAAACAAAATAACCGAGTGTAGTGCTATTTGTTCCAGGTAATTTGTAGATCTATTCTAAACAATAGCTCATCTAATCTATTTGCAAGATTCTCAATCCTACCTCAGAAGTGAGGAGTGAATCATAGTTTCTTAGAAACTATCAATCCCCATAGCTTCCCTGGCAATATCGAGAATAGAATTTACTAAAATAAAGCAATTAACTACTCTATTTGATATGATTCTAACTAGAACTTTGAAAGCTAGAACTTGGATTCCGCAGAACAGTGGCGAATCCGATGGTGTGTGTGATCTTGTCCCTCAAAGTGTGATCTCCTCGCTCTTTCGTGTTCACGTGGATCCGTAAAAGTGTGTAATGCTAGCATCAAGTAGATATTGGGATAAAGGCAGCTCCGAATACACACCGAATACAATGCAAGTAGGAGAGGGATAACGCAAGAGTACAAAGCTTGGCTTATGCAATTCCTAGCGGGATTTATCGAGTTATGCAACATAAAGCGTCCGTAACCGAAACTATCCTATTTGAGGAGAAAACCTGCAACTTTAATGGCTTCCTAAGCTATTCTACTCCAATGGATTGGATGAAACAACGACATCAATGCGATGCACAAGATGGATTTGTGGCTTACCAATGGGTAAAGAAAACGATGCTAACCGACAAGCATGCAATGAAAGAAACTAAACTATGAATCCTAATAAAAGTACTGAACTACTGAAATAGAGGATGAGAAGTGAATGAGGGGCCATTTGCTTGAGCACAAGCCATCTATTTATAGCATTTGCATTTACCCAAGGTAAAATCCAAATAGAACGCTTAAACTATAAACAATGGCAAAACACTATTCCAGGGAACCAGAACCATAAATGCAAGCTCATGGCAGTAAAAGAAAGCAGGTAAATCGTTGAATTTACGTGAGTCGTGTAAAAATAGCCTTCTGGAAAACGCGTAAAGGACCGCCACTCTGAGCAAGGCAACGGTTACAGGACCGCCTCCCTCGCTCGTGGCGGCGGTCACGAGACCGCCGCCTGTGCAAGGCGGCGGTTTCAGAACTAAAGAGAAAAAGGCTAAAAGAAGAGGAAAAAGGAAAACTAAGGCACGCGGGGGCTAAGCTGGGGCATGCGGGATGTTAACGCATACTGGAGAGCTTTTCCGGATCCCGAACACCTTACGAGGAGACCTGTATCATCATTGGGGCACTTGTCACGTTGTTCCGGCAGTACAATACCTTACAATTTTGGGTACGTACATATTGCCCCCTCGGAGAAGCATTTTAGCCATGAAGAGGCATAAAATGGTGGGTCCGAGTATGGCAGTCCCGAAATGGGAAGTTAGAAGTTATACCTGACACGTCCGTGTGTTGAAATGACGCCATCCAAAATTCCCGCTACCTGCAAAATGAAAAGAGAACTCAAGTGTAGATAGATACAATAGTTCAAAAATAAACACTAAGAATAACAGGGAATGAGAACGTACCATTTGTGCGGGGATAGGAACTTACCTCCATCAGCGCTCCAAACCTGTGAAAATTCATTTTAAAATGAAACAAAGTGCTATATATATGAAAGTGGGCCCATTTTCCTATTCATTTGCGCGAAGTCGATTTGGTTGATTTTGAGCTCTGGGACCCACGCTGACGGTTTCTTGCATGAGTAGAGTCGAAACGTCCGCATCGAGATCGTGATCATGCCTCCACGTGTGGAACACCGACCTCAGCGGATCACAGGTTAGTTCTCTTCAGTTTATTGTTTTTCCCCCCTTAAATTTGAAATGCTAAATTTGTTGTAATGGGGGTCATTTTTGAAAATGCTAGTGTTAAAAGGTCCACCTAGGGGGGGCGCCTACTGGGTAGGTTCTGTTTTTAAGTTAAATGGTTGTTTTTTGCATGTTTTAGGTTTTTAGGTTAAAAACCCGCGTGGGTTTTCGAACCACGACGCCGCCCATGACCAGGGGCGAAGAACATGACCGCCGCCCCTGTTCGTGGTGGCGCGATACACGACCGCCGCCTTTTATAGAAGGGGTGGATACAAAACCGCCTCCCGCTAGAGTGGCGGTTTTGCACAAAATGCAAAAGGAACTGTTTTTGAGATTGTGTTTGTATTTTTAGCATTTCTACGCGTTTTTATGACTTTCTCAAGTATTATTTGATACTAACTTGCCTGCTTTTGTGTGTTTTTGGGTGTATGCAAAAGTAGAGAGGAGTACATCGATGGAGCAGAGAGAGAGTGTGATCTGGGCTCTCGTGGGTACTAGATGCCCTCTCACAGGACGAGGAGGACACACTTCAGAGGGCTTGTATACTACGCATATCGCGCGTGCCCCATGTTGCACCATCTAGTCACATCCTTTGTGACTTATTTTCTTACTGGGATGCAGATCGGAACACCTTCCGATTGCCAGGGGTCCGTGGTGAGTGGACCATTACATTAGAGGACGTCTACCGCATTCTGGGGGTCCCGATCATCGGGAGGTGACTTACATTAGAGACAAAACAGCTCACGGGCACAGATTGCATAGTGGGCAGCATATATGGGAGATGTAGTCATCTCCACGGGGTCGAAGAAGGGGGTGAGAGTTCGATCCATTCCTTCTTTGCCTATCCCCTTACTTCGCCAGGCCATCATGGGGATCCTTGCCTCGAGAGTGATCGGGGACAAGGGAGGGGACACATTGTTATACTGCTGGGCCCCTATTATTACACAGATAGAGGGGCATGGCCAGATATACGCTTGGGGTACAGATATTCTTGGGACCACCTACCATGATCTATATAGGGTGGTCCATTTACAAGGGCAGTCACTGAGCCACCCAACTCTAGTCATGAGTTGGGTCTATGAGCATTTTATCCCTTATGGCAGGGGTGTGGAGGTGGCAGATCCTGGGGCTGTGAGGGCAGCCAGATGGACGGACATGTTGGTGCTTAGAGCACCTCATCAGCTAGTTGCCTCCCTGACTACTGCCGATATGGAGGCGATACCATACCAGCCATGGCCGGGTATATGGGGCAAGGAGACTCTTACCCCGATCTCCCGCTCCACCACAGGCAGCTCATTGATCGAGTGGGACGAGTGGAGGTGCATCCTTTTGGCCGAGTTCCTCAACAGCTTTGGCCTACCATATACAAGTATGCTTCCCCGGGGCGCCATGATCAGTTTGCCACAGGAGGCTGCAGGGGGCCTAGAGGCCGAGGTTCGATAGTGATTACTCATGGCATTCCCATGCAGAGCCTGGGAGGATAGTCCGTGCTAGAGGGAGAGCCGGTGCGCCTGTGCACCGCTTACTACTCGGATTGCCACGGGTCCCGCCCACGCGCGGCGATGATCCTATAGAGGTAGACTCGAGGAGTTCGAGGAGTTTACTGAGGAGGAGACAGGACATGCTGATCCCGAGTGGCATTACACTCGTGATATCATGCAGAAGAGAGGGCTGAGCAGAGCGCAGAGAGGGATACTCTAGTTTCAGAATAGCCACTCTCCTAGGGCCACGGTGGAGAGGATGAGTCTCGTTGCTGTGGCGACACGTTGCTCGCCACAGAGCAGCCCTCGGTCGGCATAGCAAATGCATCCGCGGCAGTGTTGGCCCCAACTGACCCATCCTGGAGGCCCGGTGATCCGAGTAAGTTACCCTTTCTCCCTTTTAATGTTTATATGTAGGCTCTCTTTAGTTGTTATTTTTGTATCTTTTAGCCTCTTGCTTAGTTTCTAATTCATTTTCTCCTTTGTTTGCAGAGACTGTTGACGAGTGGTGGGATTTGATCCGCAGGGTATGTACCGATTCCCTGATGATCCCCATGGATAGGACCCGCGCGGAGCTATCCGTAGATGTTGGGGAGCCCTCAGCAGCTGGTAGGCATACCGATGTCTTCGCTCCCATTTGGCACGTGGCCAGGATGGTGTCGACCCTCCGCACAGAGTTAGCGGGCTATAGGACGGCTGAGCGCCTCATGAGGAGCCATTCTCGTGGTGAGACCGCGGCTGCTCCTCGAGACCCTGAGCCCTCCATACATTCAAAGTGCCAGCGTAGCCGGAGTCCTAGGTGAGGGCGCGCACCTTCGGAGGGGTCGCGTAGGGATTGAGAAGCCACTTGGCTCTCGTGTATTTTTGTATTATATATTCTTTTGTATATCACGGGCTCTTTGAGCATTTTGACCATGCCTAGTGCATGATGGCATTGTATATAAACATTGATTATTTATATATATGCATTCGTTTTGGATCAAAATCTTGGCACTCATGTTTTCCTTTCTATTTCTAGTTTCCTCGTGTATACTATGATGTATGTTTTATATGCTTTCTAGAATATATGCAATGGTGAACAAATGATGTAAATGCTTGTTTTCTTTTGTATTTTTCATGATGCTGATACATGATAATGTAGATATATTGTGATTTTGAATCTTAGCTTCCGTAAGCAATTTTGGATACCTCATGTTTGTTTTGGCCAAGTGATGAAAATAACCAAGATAATGAACATATTAACTTGCCCCACTCCTAACTCCACGCAACCAAGTAAGATGCGGGGCTTATCACCAAGAGCCAAGAAGGGCACAAATTATGAAATGTGGTGAAATGACAAAGTGATGAAAGACATTCAAAGCCATGGAACCAAATTGGAAGCTACAAGTCAACTCCACTCGAAAGTGACTCCATAGTTTTGGATGCAACTTGCTTTATGCGGTTTATCTAGACTTAGACCCATAGATGGCCACATAGTAGACAAAATCTGGGTTTTTAGGATTTTAACTCTTTGGGATTTTGAACATCTGTTTCATTTGTTTTTGACTCAAAGTTTGAAAGTTTGAATTGTTTGCGTATGACCATTTGCATTTATTTGTCAAGAGGACCCCCTACACTTTGCCCCATGCTACTAGTAAGAAGTGTGGGTTTATCACCGTGGGCAAGGCATAGGCGAGTAAGGGCATTTCCATCCTTTCCCAACCCTACATCACTAGTAAGAGACGCAAGCTCATCACCAAAGGTTGGTGGGGCAAGGAAATGTGTAAAATTAAAATTTTCTGTTTGATCAACGTTTGACTTGTTTATTTGAGTAAAATGTCAGTATGTGCTTATTTCCAAAGAGATATGCATATGGGATAGATGTGACACCATGAAGCTTCTAGAACAGACCATAGGCAAGACACCTACCCTAAGAAGAAATCAAAGCGAGAATAAACTTGCAGATCTTGGTATGGTTACCATTAAGACTTCGTCATGTCTGATTTTATTTGATAAAAGATTCTGAGATATTTTGATGATATCATGAAAATGGAGAGGTACGATTAAAGAGTTTATGCCAATAATATCATGAGTTTGTAATGAATTGCTTTGAGAATAGATTCCTTGATCACAATTTGTGTAAGAAACAAGTGGACAACATGATCCTAATCTATATGAAAATGCAATGTAGATAGTCATATAAGTAGTGCTATGCTACACGCAGTAAACGCTGAGGTGCAGTGGAATTGACTGTTTCGCCAAACTCCTCACCTTCTAGCGTACATAAGAGGTATGCACCATTTCCATAGTCCTTCATGACTGGTATGGGCCCAACCATTTGGGCCGGAATTTCCTTCCTTCGCCGGTCTTCTTGTCGATCCGGTCTGCCCAGCCTTAGAACTAGATCACCTTGTATATGTCGCGTTCATAGACCTTCTTGTTGTATCGCCGGCACATCCGGTCAAGCATAGACTCTATGTCGTTGTTCAAAGATCTAACCTAGTTTCATCTAGGCTTTCAAGTTGGGAAAGACATGCTTCTCTCGTAAGCGTCTTCATCCGTAATCCCTTGTAATGAAATGCGGAGACGGGTATTTCAACCTCGAGTGGGAGAACCGCTTTCGTCCCAAACACTAGTGAAAAAGGAGTCAAGCTCCCGCTGGTGTTCTTATTGAGGTTCGTGGGCCCATAAGGCCGGATATAATTTCAAATGCCAATCTCATTTGTTTTCTTTCACCGTTTTAAGGAGAATGGCTTTAAGCTTTTGTTTGTCGCTTCACCGTCGTCGCGTTGGCTTGAGGGTAATATAAGGAAGCCGTATGATGGCTTATCTTAAATGTATTGCATAGCTCGCGAACCTCTTCATTCTTAAAGAAGTTCCATTATCGGAGATAATGATTTTGCGATGGATACCGTACTCGCAAATGATTTGGTTCAAAATGAACTTGGCGACTACAGTAACTGTGTACAGTGGTAAGAGGCATAGCCTCTACCCATTTGGTGAAATATTCAAAGGGTCAGTGATTATAAAATTATGGCCGCCTCTGTGGATGAGGGAGAGAATTTCCCTATTAAGTCTAGGCCCCATGTAGAAAAGGGCCATGGAGTAGCGATTGGTTGGTGGGACTTGTGCATGGCATGTGGATCTCATGGGAGAATTTTGGCACTTATGACACATGCGTACAAACTCTATTGTGTCATGTTCTAGAGTGGGCCGAGAAATAGCCCATTCGATGTATTTTTCGAGCGGTGGCATACACCGAAGTGGCCTCCACATATTCCATTGTGAGATTCATGGAGAATCTTCTTGGATTCTTCTCGTGTCGACACATCTTAGAGCATTCCATCGAACGCCTTTCGATAGAGAACTTGCTCTATAATGACGTATTTAGCTACGATAATGCGTAAATCTTCTTTGTTGTGGTGTAGCTCCTTCCGGATATGTATGGTCCATGATATAGTTAATGATATTAGCGTACTGTGTGGACACTCATAGAGATAGAGGGTCAGTTTTGATGTAGTATATGCACTCATATGGAAAATCCAAATCTACTAGATCACCTCCATCTAATGGGTTATCACTAACCAATCCGCAATGATTTGTCCCTTAATCGACTTCCTGATTTACAAACGTTAATTTGAATTCTCCCATTAAGGTTATAAAACATCCAGCCTTTTTGATAAGGACCCTTGTGTGAGGAAAGTTCGTAAATGGTCCGTTTTTACCATGACCCTTGTTTCTGATTTAACATATAATGTCTTAGGCATTTGGTCAAGCAAAGACGATGGCGAGGCATTCTCGCTCGCTTGTGTATAGCATGTTTCATAGTCGAGCAAAGTTGTTCGGCTAATGAAATAAATCGCACGCTCTCTCTGTCATCGTCCTCTTGGGCCAACATACAAGCTAACGAGACATTGGTAGCTCGTGAATATAAAATTAACGGGTGATCTAGCTTAGGTGGCATTAGCGTAGGTGGTGACAACAAGAAACGCTTAATGCATCAAAGCTTCATTTATCAGATTCTTTGGTCCAATCAATGCTATAGTCTTTCTTGAGTAAATTTTTGATTGGATGAATGGCGAAGCTCAAGTCCGGGATGAATATTCAGATTGCACTCCAACTTTCGGAGAAATGACATGGATTCCGCATTCATCCGAAGGTGGAACCATTTCGAGGACAATGAATTTTGGTTGGGTCAACATCTATCCTCATGACGATATGATATAACCTAGGAGCTTCCTCCGTTACACCAAAGACGCATTTATCTAGATTTAGCGTGACTCCGTATTCTATTAGGCGTGAAAGAATTACACGGAGTACTTCCGGATGGTCACGGCGCTTCTGGCCTTAGCCAACAAGTCATCTACGTAGGATTCCACGATTTTATGAATTAGATCGTGAAATATATATGTCATAGCCCACGGCACGTAGCACCAGCTGTTTTTGAGACCGAATGGCATAACAACATAGCAATAGGTTCCCAAGGAGTTATAAACGTAGTTTTAGCTTGATCTTACTCGATGTTCTGATTTGATTGTATCCCAGAATCCATCCATGAGAGAAAAAAGTTCAAACCCACTTGCCACATCAACAATGACATCAATAGATGGCAATGGGAAGTCGCCCTTAGGACATGCTTTTTTGATGTCTCGGAAATCTATGCATATGCGTATCTTTCCATTCTTCGAGAACGGGAATGATGTTAGATACCCATTGGGAATAGTCGATGGTTTGATAAATCCTACCCGGAGGAGTTTTATTACTCTCCTCCTTTACCATGAGAGCTACCTTGGGTTTCATGGGTCTTGATTTTTGTTTAACTCAAGCTTTGCATCGATTTAGTGACGAGGTTGTGTACCACGATGTGGGGTGTGACGCTTGTCATCTCCTTATAATTAAATGCAAACACCTTCGATGCTCTTTGAGGATCCGAGTGTGTGTTTCTACTTCTTCGGGGTTAACGAGGATCCTAGTTTTAAAATTCTTGGTTCATCTTCTATGACATCGATTGTTTCTTCGATCAAAGAGGCGTTACCCTCTTCAAACTCAAAGCGGCCGGGGTAAATCCAAATCATCCCCATTTTCTACTACGTATACGCAAGGTTCCATTTTGAGGGAAAACTCATCATGGGATTTCTAAATAGGAAAACTCATCATGGGATTTCTGAAATAGGAAGAGGGAAAACTTTAATGGCTTCCTAAGCTATTCTACTCCAATGGATTGGATGAAACAACGACACTGCTTGCTTGCACAAGATGGATTTGTGGCTTACCAACAAGAAAACGATGCTAAGCCGAGCATGTAATGAAAGAAACTAAACTATGAATCCTAATAAAAGTACGAACTACTGAAATCGAGAGGATGAGAAGTGAATGAGGGGCCATTTGCTTCAAAGCATAAGCCATCTATTTATAGCATTTGCATTTACCCAAGGTAAAATCCAAATAGAACTCTTAAACTATAAACAATGGCAAAACACTATTCCAGGGAACCGTAACCATAAATGCAAGCTCATGGTAGTAAAATAAAGCGGGTAAATCATTGAATTTACGTGAGTCGTGTAAAAATATCCTTCGAAAACGCGAAAGGACCGCCACTGAGCAGGTGGCGGTTACAAGACGCTTTCGCCTCCGCTCGTGGCGGCGGACACGAGACCGCCGCCAGGCAGGCGGTGGTTTAGTAACTAAAGAGAAAAAGGCTAAAAGAAGAGGAAAAAGGAAAACTAAGGCACGCGGGGCTAAGAGGGGCATGTGGGATATTAATGAATACTTGGAGAGATTTTCCTGATCCCGAACACCTGCAGGAGACCTGTATTATCATTCGGGGTACTTTCACGCAATCGTTCAGCGGCAAAGACAAGACCTTACAATTTTCGTGCACGTACAGCCTCCATCTCTTCCTCCTTGATGACCATCTTCTTTCTTTCCTTTTTATCGCTACATACGCAAATGCCTTCTTCGGTGCCATTTTTACCTTATAAATGTCTCCTCTTCAACTCTTTAACTTTGCGAACCAAACCCTAGATTGATTCAATCATGCCCTAGGTGGAAACATCGTAACCTAACTCTTTTATGTCTCCCTGCGTCACTCAAACCCTTCACCACCGGGACACAAGCTTTGTCGCACGTATCTAGTTATCATGCTTGGTTTCACACCCTTCGCACATTAACTTGATCACTTGACTCTTCGCACTTAGCTCTTTTCTCAAATACTCTTAACAGCAACGATAAAATGAATTTTCATCCCATCCTTATATAATTTTTCAAATTTTGATGCATTTATTGCTCCTTCACCTACCAAATATCCCCACATTCATTGACCAAATCCATTCGTTCCACATGGTACATCTTCGAGCCCAGTTATAACCTTCTAGCACACCTTCCTACCCTCTGGTCATAGACTTCTCTTCAGCGTGCTCTCCTACACCTAAGTACCTCATCACCGTACCTTCCCGGTAGCTATAATGGCCTCCGCTTACCTCACGTTATACTATTCTTTCATTCATCTCCATCCTTTGTCACTTTTGAGAAACTATCTTCTTTTGACTTAAAGCACACCCGTAGAAGCTTATTCCTTTCACCTTTCAAATACCACAATCATTTTCTTGGATAAATACAACCACCCAACACTAAAAGTATGTGCATTTCTCTCGCGCATAAACATTCCTCATATAAGTAATTAGCTTCATGCGCAAAGCGCTTATTACACAAAACAACAACTAAATTTACAAAGCATAATGACAATGAAGGAAATACATTAAGGAAATATATCATTGAAAACCTAAATTAAATGACAATACTACCTTATTACAAACACCAAGAAGACTTATTTATAGTAGGGCTTTAGCCTACTCCCATTGAAGTAACCTAGGGTAGCCATGTTCCATTAAGTGCTTCTAACTAGAAAGCACCCGATTTAAGTATAGAAGTGATTACGCATACGACCCCAACCAATGTACTTTAAGCTTGCCTGATAACTTAAAGAACTTTGAGTCATAAAGAAGTACCATTTATCCAATCTCAAACTTCTTATCCCTTATGTTTATGTCATGTCATGCCTTCTACATGGCCTTTTCATGCTTCCCGACTCCATCGTGCTATGACTCGGCGCTCATTCGTTGAATCATATTTTTGATACACTCTTTTAAAGTCCTCATTCATCTGCCTAGACCTCCCGCACGTGCAATTCAAAGAAGGTAACATAAATTCTATAGTGGAGGACAACTTCCGTGCCTAACATCAACCGAAACGGTGACTTTATTCAATATCTTATAAGTTGTTTTATATGCCCAAAGTACAATTGATACTTTGTCATACCAATCCTTTCTTCCAACATCACAATTTTTTGTTAGAGTCTCTGGTCCAAAATCTTGTTCAAGGCCTCAACAATTCCATTTCCCGAGGATGATAAGGTGTAGTTTTATGGTATACAACCATAAACTCGTCTAATAAGATCCCGATTGTCTCATTCAAAAGTGTGTACCCCTATCACTTGTCAAGCTTAAGGGATATCCATATCTTGTAAGAACATTCTCTCACAAAAACCTAGCTCAGAATGGCTGCCGCATAGTCCTTGGTAGGTGCTGTTTCTGCCCACCGTGTGAGATAATCTATGCAAGTAATGATATAGTGCGATCCAGTCCTACGTGCGGTTGGCGAAATAGGTCCTACAAAATCAATGGCCCATTTCTCAAATGGTTCGCACTAGTAATCGGTCTCAAAGGAATCTCATCTCTTTGCCCTAATTTTCCTAGGCGTTGATAATGATCACACGCCTTACAATATTATTTACATTCCTTATACAATGTCTCTTACCATAATATAGCAAGTAGGATCTTCCAGAAGTTGCATCACCTGCATAATGGCCTCCTGTAATACCATGCAGAGCTTCTTCCATGATATCCTTACACTCATGCTCTCATACACAATAATGTAATACTTCAACTCTACCTAGCTTGTAGAGGTCACCATATTTAACATAAACGGTGTCGCATGTATAGCAAGCTACTTCTTTTCTAATGCTTTCATTCCTTTTGGTGCCATACCTTTTCGTATAAAGACAACAATGTCTTATAATTCCGTCGCTGCACATTCAACCTATATAATTGTGCATCCATCATTGTTTCTTCAATTGTCTATGCCTCCTCTCCCGAATTGATTCTAGATAAATGGTATATTCCGTAATTGCTTTTCCCCGGTTTCACCATAACCGTGAAGTCAAACTCTGAAATAGGAGCACCCATCTGCATATGTGCCCCTCGTAAGACGGGCTTGTTTACCAAGTACTTCAATGCCATGTGATCTCGTATAAAACACAAATGGTGCTGCTAACAAGTACGGGCATGAAACTTGTACAATGCATAGATCATTGACAAAGCTTCACGCCTATAGTTGTATAATTCCATTCAAGAGAGTCAGCTTTGTACTAGTAAAATAGATTGGATGATCTAGAATACCTTGCTAGGTTGAGCTAACACAGCTGCTAATGGCCATACTCAAGCGTCGACATGCACATGAAATGGTTTATCCCATGAGGGAAAGCACAGTAATGGGCACGGTAGTAAGTCTCTCTTTAATATCTCAAATGATCGCTGCTACAGAGCTTTTCCCCAATAAAATGTACCTTTCCCTTCAATAATTCTTCCAAGGGTGCAACAATTTTGGCATACCCTTCTATGAATTTTCCATAATATCCTCAGTATGACCTAAAATCTCTTGCACCTCACTTTGACTAGTAGCGCTTCAGTGCCTAAATGACTGCAACCTTGGCTGGATCAACTAACAAACCTTCCTTTAAGATTATATGTCCTAACAATATCCCAAATGGCGTAGCAAATATGCACTTCGATGTTCAAAGAGATACTCAATTGTCTCCGCATCGTTTCAAAAATTAAGCTGTAGATTGTCACAATGATCTTCACAAGCCCATATACCGTCTAATCATCTAGGTAGACCTGTAAGAAGTTGTGAATAAAATCTTTAAGTTCCCGCACAACTATGCGTGAGAATACATCAGTGCATTTTTCAATCCAAAGGGCATCATAGTATAGGAAAAATTACCCCATTCATTAGTAAATGTTGTCTTTTCTTGATCCTCCGAGCAATCCTAACCTCGATGATACCCGAAAATCCATCCGTGAAGGAATATATTTTGCGGCACCCGTAACTCCTAGTATTTCCTCGAATGGCGTAGCGAATGGATTTGTGACACATACAAGATTCAACCCCCGTAGTCCATACATATCCTAATCCATCCGTCCTTCTTGATATTGATCACCATTAGGCTAACCCATTCTGACTCATCAAGGGGCTTGATAATTCCAGATTTCAACATTTTATCAATTTCTTCTTTTACCTTTTCGCACAAATTAGGATTCATTCTCGTAAGGTCTCTTTCTAACTAGTCATGCACTATCCTTAAGTTTTATCTTCATTTCCCAAGTGATTCATGCATGCATTTAAGTTCATGATATCCTCGAGGGAATAAGTCCTGATAATCCCTGAGTAACTCGATGATCTTTGCTACCTCTAAGTCTAACCAGTAGTCTCCAATTATGGCCTCCTTAGGCTCAGCCTCCAACCTATATTCACCTTCTTTTATCTTCATGGGTTCATGGTAGGTGTGTATCCTCGTCTCGCACTGTCCAAGACCTCACACACCTCATGTGAATGTTCAATATCCAGTTCTCAACTTCCTCATCATCCACGACGTAAACCATCTTTTGTTTCTCTTTCTCAAGGCAAGCGCATTGAAGTAGTATGGAGTTCATTTCTTCTTCCTTTTCAAAACATGCTTTAAACCTTGCCTCACCGAACAATTCCTTGAATATGCTCTTCACGTTTTTGCACTATCTCCCATAGTTAAGTGCTTGAAAATTTTAATGCCTCTTCTATAGGAGGTTTAGTCGACAAGTAGTCAAAGTTTGGATCATTCGTAGTCAAATCTTGCAGCTTCAGGTTTCTTGGATGTAGTTTGCATATACATACTGTGTGCATGTGTGCATCCTTGTAGTGTAGAATACAATCTATGCACCCAAAGTGAAGGTGGTAATGCTTTCTGTCATGTTGTCCAGAGTATCTCACACTATTGAATGTGATGTTGAATAGGTTGATCACCATGATAAGTGTAAATTTGCGTAGGTGCATTGTTCCTTATAAACCTAGTAGACAAAGCAACTCTAATCTCTTCCCATTTTATAAGATTATCTCTGTGGGACTACCCACTGCAAAGTGTTAGTTGTTATCCCTGGGTAGTGTATATACTAACATATCTCTCCTTTTAATTTGATCTATCCACTATGTTTCCATGGCCTTAAAAATATAGGAAGATCTTCTACCCCTGTATACCAAGGTACTGTGCTACCTATCCGTCGAATTGAATGAAGTCCATTCTTGCACGCAACCATGCTTTTCACCTCGCACCCTACTAATTCATATGTACCATGAGCCCAATTGTCACAAACAATACTCGTAGTATCACTAATAGAATGAGAATCCTCCCACCGTAGATACCTTCTTTTAATGGCTCATTGACCTCTCGGGTCCCGAATAACGTACATAGACTTTGTTTAAGTCCTCCTCACTTAGAGGCTCAACATATGGTGTAGAATTCCCATCTTCCAAAGGTATCACAATCCTTTCCTCCTTGTTTTCAAAGCTGAAATATCCCTTATTGAATCTCAAGTCAACATTATTTGCATAACACCAAGGGTGTCCAAGCAAGGCTCGAAAATTGTCTCGCTTCTACAAGTGCTAATACCTCAAAATCCCCAATGAACTTGGCCCTCAGATAGTTATAGATGCATCTTTCAAAACTCCTATGGAGTGGCTTTAGTCCAAGTTTTCCATAAATAACACATTAGATGATGGCTAGGCAATGGAGGCCTCCCCATTTGTACCATGTATCTAATGTAAGCACATTTATTTTATGCACTCAGACGATCAATATGTTGCTCAACAACCACCCATCAACAACAACATTCGTAGTAATTTCTTTTTCATAGTCAATGTTATGGGGAAGATTTGCATGCAAAATCTTCCATCCGGTCTCAAGAATTACGCGTAGAGTGTTCCCTTTAACCAACTTCCTAATAGTGGAATAATGTTCTCTGGCGCAACATTTTACACACCTTTCATGATCATCGATATCAGCCTTAGACTATCTCGATGCTTTCTTTTTCTCCTTTAGGTATTGTATCTCACCCAAGATTCCTTAGCACTTCCATGGTATCTGGTAAACTTCCTTCTAATGATCCCGTGGATATGGGTACCTTGCATGCAAATCCTCCTCCTCGTGATCGTAGGTTTCAGTGTAATGCCTCTCACGCACGCGTGCCGCTTTACGCTGCGTGTAGTAATCTTCATTGTCAATGCCTCGTGTCCTTCTCGCTATCTTGGGCATCCACTCGATCTCCTACACAGCAGGATGTATCCTAACCATCCCGATGCCTTTGTTTTCTTGCTTATGCTACTTACTCGATGCTCATATAAGTCCGGGCACTCTTCATAGCTATGGTTCTTTCCGTAAAGAACATGCAATATATAAGGACATTCACACCTATAGTGGTCAGGAGATCTGCATGTATAACATGTTCCATGAGGTAACTCACTTCTTCCTCCACCACGGCCTCATCCTCCATATCCACCATGATATCCACATCCCCTTCCACGACCTCATTCAAAATCCACCTCATTCCTCATAGCATGTTTGATTATGATCCCAATCCCGTGCTCATTCCTACCCTTAGAATTATCTCGTTATACTTGTCTGTTTCACTACCCCAAGGTCTATAAAGCATCCTGGATCTAACCAATCAACCAACAATCCTCAAGATCATGGGTCATGGACCTGCAAATTTGTAAAAGCAAGATACATTCTTCCTTATCACACACTATAAAAAGGACAATGACTAGCATCATGATTCAAATGAAAATTTCAATAGTCTAACAAGAATGAGCATATAGATCTGCGAGGGCAACTATCCTTGGTGTGACCTTCCACTTCACAATATATACACCAAATTACCGAATGTGTTCTCATGGGCTGAATTTATTGATAGCTTCTCTAATTCTTTACCATAGCTACAATATATGCCTCTAAGAATGGACTAATGCCGTGTTAATGATCCCAACTACCTCAACACGTAAAGCTACTTCCAAAGGCTTCATGTAGATCTGGCTTATATATCTTATGTGACAACGCCCTTCTAAAAGGTGTAATAAATCCTCCAACAAACCATGTGCATGTTGGCTAGCATGAATATCATAAGATAGCTTAGATAGAAGTGTCTTAAAATGAGCATCATACTCATGTACACTCTCACTAGTTCCTCGCTTGATATCCTTGAGCGCACTTATACTCTTCCTCGGTCAAACTCAGGATATGGAACTCTTTTAAGAAAGCATCTCTCAATGCTACATAATCCACAAATTTGATCAGTCAAACTTCCTATACAAGCCGTGTGCACGCCCATAATTTAGTGGTGAATTGAATTTCCTTTCACTCAATGAGATGTGATCCCTTTGGCCCGCCACAAGATTTCACACATATGCATATGTTTGGCAAAGCATCCTCTATACTTCTATACTCGGAGATGAAGAGACATCTCCATGTAGATATTTGTGGTTCGTCATGCACCTGACCACTTGATCCGTAACCTCTTGTGTTCCTCTACCTCCGGTAACCACTAGATCCAACAAAACTAGAACCACCTATACCTCCTGATCCACCACTTGTAGTTGGAATAGGACCTATAGATGTACTCCTCTGTGCTTCGACAGTAGTACTATATTGAACCCCTATAGTCTGTGAGGTAGTTCCACTTCCAGAGGTGAATCCAACATTCTCGCGTGCTCACATTTTGTGTGGATGATGCACCTAAGAATGCTCCTCCAAATTACATTCAAGTCGTTTGTCCCGCCATGATGTACTCGATCCCGACTTACTCCTACTCTCCTACTTCCAAGTTAGTTTGTTGGTTACTTGTCGTACTAGATACTGAAAACCAAGCACAAGGGCTAGGTCACCAAGTGGATTAAGATGCTCACCCTGGCCAAGTAGTCTCCATGGCGCACTTCGTGTGAGGCCGAGGGGGATCTCTATCATGCTTTCCAAGATGGGGAATTTCCTGATGCTCTGGCTCCACATCTTCTACGTGAGCTGTAAATCCTTCACGAGCCATCTCTCTCTCCACGCCATACTTTCTCGCAATAAACGCTCGTTTCTATCTCCCTCTCACATGCCTCATTATACTTAAGCCGCCTTTCCTCTCTATTTCTCTATCGCTAGGTCTACCATCTTAAACCAAACCTGTTCCTACCCTCGCGCATGGTGAAGTTTAGTTAGCCATTGGTTTACTTTCCAGGTTCAAAGTTACCATTAAGATCTTGATCACCAATGGAATACCTTGCAAATATGTTCCTCTTGGATACCACAAAAACTAGAATTCAGCTACCTCTGGGAAAGAGTATGTTCGAAATTGAATATTCTAGAATATAACTATTTAGAACACCATGAAAACACGTATCCATCAAGTGAGTCCAAATCAAATCAACCATCATAAAGGGCCTGAAATTCTTCCTATGTCCGCAAGTGCACGATACCTCCAATTCCGCTGAGATGCATAAGCAGTAAGCCACTCGTAATAGTTCTACTGGAAAGATAGCAAAAATATCTCATATAAGCTATCATACAGGTTTTGTTCTACCCAAGTGCATGCATTAAACTCAGATCCACTGTTAAACCGTCATGCATATTCTTCCTCCAGATCATGTATCCATTCCTCAATACTTGCTAGAGTTAACTGTACATCTTCATCATGAACCATCCTAAAAACAACTAAAAAAGAGGTCCCAAAGAATGGAACCAATGATGCAACCTAGAATTTACCAGATAACACCCTAGTCATGCTGGCACATCACTCAACCTAGATCGAGCGCCACCCAAAGCGCACAAAGGTACCTGGGTCCTCTTTAGGTTACTATAACAATAGATGTTAACATGATGAAGGAAGAAACATATAGATTCATAACTAATCCATCATTCTACAATGCATGCTACCCTCAGATCTATGAAAGAACAAGCTTAAACAATAATCATGATTGAATTAATAACATGCACTACTCAACTACACACAGAATGACACTTAGATTCAGCCAATATCTTCCATCTATTAGTAAATATAGAATCTCCTTATAGTATTGTCAATCTATACCAATGCGCGTATGGAACTGATATAGTAGGTTCAATCATATGTGTATATTCTCTATTACACATACATACATCTCTCTCTTTACCATGTACCTAACATCATATATATAGGGTGGGACTTGCCCTTCGCCACTTATGTATTCTAAAAATAGGCCGCATGCTATTGATAGCCACACGCCATTTACAAGCATAGACACACATGCAAGTGTGCTATCTATAGTCCTCTTGCAGCCTAATCGAAGTGTCAATTCTATTCTCAGCCTGCCTCCATGCAAAAACACTTCAATCCTTCTCAGAAATCAAATGCATGGCGCACAAGATGATGTGACTAAAATAGGTCTTCATGTTCAAAATCGCACTAAAATTTGAACTTGCCTTCTCACGCGGTCCTTTTTGTCCTTTCGTGCCCTTGGTCCGGCTCCTTCTATCCTGAATGTGGAATCCTCCTGATCTCCTACACACCATCTTCTAAAAATAGGTCTTGCTAATTCACTTCCTAAAATACGCGGTCCTCGTCCTTTCGTGCCCTTGGTTCCGATCTTTGATACTTATCACAAGTATTATTTGATCAACAAGTACAATAAACTCCACCATGGAGGTAGATAAAGAAATTACAGGGATGAAATCGCATCTAATGTAAATAAATGATCCTTCAAAAAAGCTATAGAAAGTATTGTAACTTTTTCGTCATATCAAAATAATTTGATGCCTTTTCGACCATGAACTCCACCTTGAGATTG
Source organism: Taxus wallichiana var. yunnanensis (assembly GCA_018340775.1). Lineage (NCBI taxonomy): Eukaryota > Viridiplantae > Streptophyta > Pinopsida > Cupressales > Taxaceae > Taxus > Taxus wallichiana. The sequence goes on from CM031237.1 coordinate 1,014,165,285, forward strand.
TGATTCAATGGCCGAGAGATGAACATAGGTGCTTATTTGAGTCCATAAAGTGACTTTATCATATGACATACCTTGTGGTCGATGCTCATCTACAAACCCTTCAGTGTTGGGTAATGTATACTTCTTCTTTAGATCACCGCTCGTAAAAGCACTCTTGATATCCATCCGTTGAAGTTTCCATCCATTTGTGCTACCACGGTAGATAAACTGATGGTTTTGATCATAAGGTGCAAAGGTTTAGTCATATTCAATTCCTTCTTGTTGAGCATAACCCTTTACAACAAGTCGTGCTTTGTGTTTTTGATTGAACCATCTGCCTTATATTTTGTTTTGAAAATCCATTCGCAGCTAATGGATTTCTTACCTAGAGGCATATGTATCAAAAAGTTCCCATGTCCGATTCTCAATTAGGGGAGTCATATTCAACATCCATAGCCTCGTTTCTCCATGTGGTTCGGTGCTATCAACAACTCGAACTCATGATAGAAAAATTTACCTTATGTATGGCTTGACTTTGTGTTCGACTCTCAGTAGAAGTACCTAGAAGTGAGTTCATGTGTGTGCATCCCTAATAGTATTTTGGACCCATGTGAAGATGTGTTTTCCAAAGGTGCCTAGATCAACAAACAAGTATCCACTCAGCTTCTTCTTCTCTCAGAAGAATCATCTTGCCCATCATTTGGATGTGTGAGCAATCTATGTGACAAGGTCAAGGTATACTAGATCTCCATTGTGTGGTAGGGAGTCAAAGGATGACTCATCACACACCACATCTCGACTCTCATAGATCTTTCTTCGTCTTAGATCCATGAGACGATATGCCTTTGAGGTAGTACTATACCCCAAGAAAAGACATATAAAGTTGTTTGAATCGATCTTCTTCCTTCTCTCATCTAGAAATGGCATATATGCAAAGATAACCAAAAACTCTCAAATGATGAATAGAAGGTTTACGATCACCCATACCTCTTCCAAAGTTGTCTTGTTCTCGCAAGATCTTCGTGGGTGCCTCGGCTTGAGTAGATACATTGTTGTCTCTGGACTGCTTACCCAAAATCGATCCTCTAACTTGGTGGTAGAGAGCATACAACGAGCCATCTCCATGATGAGGTCCTTATTGTGTCACTCTGAAATCCCATTCATTGGGGGAGTGTAGGTGCAATGATGTTGTTGAATGCCATGCCGTCTGTGCATGCTAAGAACTTCTTTGATACAAATTCCCCCTCGATCCGAGTGAGGAGAAGGAGAGGCTTACGTGACTACCCGGTGGTCATGCTAGAAAAGGTTTGAAAATGGACAAAGGCCTCACTCTTCTTTCAGAGAAAATATACCCACATTTTCTATGAGTAATCATCAATGATGAGATGGAAGTACTCAAAACCTTGGAAGCTAGTTAGTTGTGGGTCACACAGATTGGTGTGTATAACCTAAAGATGCTCCGTAGAATGATAAGATCTTTGTTTGAATGGACCTCTATGTTGTTTACCCGCAAGACATCCTCGAGAAAACAAGGAATGGGAGAGTGGAGGAAGCCCTCTTACCATTTCCTTAGCATTGAGTTGATGTAGAGCCCTAAGCAGTAAAGATGACCATATGAAAGTGCCATAGTGCAATGCGTTGGACTCTACCGTTGAAGCAAAGAGAGAAATGTTACATGAAGTGACCACATCCAATGCAAATAGATGGCCCTTCATAAATTCTCAAGCAATTAATGAGTTTTCATGGGAAATGATGTAGGACTTCACCCCTTTTTCAACAAAGAATTCAACCTGTATTCGATGATTAAGAATTTGACTCACAAACAAGAGATTTGAGGTCAAACCTAGAACATATAACACCTTCGTGAGTGTACATCTTCGTGTCCCAAGAGGAATGATGACATCACTAATCCCCGCTGCAATATACTCCTAATTATCTGCGATGGTGATCCGATCTCCAGTGGGCTAGTCACTCAGGGTATGGAACAACTTCTTATTGCCAGTCATGTGTTTGCTGGCACCCGAATCAATCAACCAAGACACTTTCTGATGGCTACGAAGTCTGCGAGACTAGGACAATGTCCAAATGAGTTGTGTCTGGAACCTCTTCATCGGAGGTGGCATCCTGCTGAGCAGCAATGTGACCCTTTTGCCTCTGATTACAAGCACGCCATCGGGATTTCTTGGAATATCCTTGGCTAGAAGTTCTCTCTTCACTAGAGTTGCTATACTCATGACCGTTGTAATAATAGTTTGCATTCGTAATGTGCGTATTCCAGATGGAGAAAATTTTGCACCATCGACTTTGCCTTGTTGTTCTCGTGCTTTCTGTGGTGGCCACGAGGTGTCCACTTAAGGAGAAGGTTGTTGCTTTGAGATGCTGCTTTTATTCTAGGGGCCGACCGCCCTTTCGAGGCTTATGCTTTTTTTCCGGTGATGAGATCCTTGTCTTCAAAGGCTTCTTAAACATTCTACATGGATTCTTCCTACTTTGGAGATAATTCACCATTGTGGAAAAACTCACCTCCCGTTGAGTGATGGTCAACGTGGTGATAGACCTGGTGCCGAAACTAGGAAGGAAGAGCTCCAAGGTGAGCGGGGACTAGAAACTTGTCGATCCACCGGTTCACCGAGATTTTAATTAGAGTTATGCACGTAACTCAGCCACATGCCACAAGAAGGCTTCGACCTGATTTGCCATCATGCATACTCATCAGTGTGAAGCTTATTATGAAGATACGGCTTCGTCGACGATTCTTGGCTTTATAAGGGCATGGTACACAACGCGTCCACATGCCTAAGAGGAATTGGTTGCTTCCCGAATGTAAGGTTGAACCTCATTAGAAAGGCTTAGGGTGATAAGCATTAGTGCTTTTTGCATCGGCCTTTTCATGCTTAGCCAACAGATTCGATTCGTTGTCGTGGAGGGCGCTAGTTTACTTAAATGATCCCCAAAGATCTTCAAATCAAGAATTGTCCGCATCTTGGTTTTCCATGCGATATGGTGAAATTTGGGCCCTTTTGAGCAACTTGGCATTCGACAAAAAATGCGAGGTGTAGACATTTTCAAAACTCAAAATTGTGTTTTATTTATTTATTTTTCAAAAATGGCTATAATGCTTATCAAGGAATATATCCCGAAGATGGCTCTATAGGCTCATGCAGTTGAGACGTAGACACTTCAGGCATTCTACTTCATGTTAATCATATGCATCATAGCCACATTCAAGTTCTACACAAATCTTTCGTGCTTGACATCAAACGCCAAACCAAAAATACTCCAATAGTCCTCAACGCACAATCTCGTCAAAGAGAATATTCCTAGTGTTGTGGAGCTCGGTTGAACAAGGAAAAGAATAGTCCAAATGGTGTCTTCATTGTCGCCAATGCCTAAACATTTGGTGCATTGCTCACGGTGCTTTGTGCATCCAAAATTTGTGACATATACGTCCCACGCAGTCACAATCGCTCTCCTTTGGTGCTTTCTTCTCTGAAGCACTCTCTCGCCTTGCCATGGCCGCTTCAATTCACTATCACACTTGTATGACCAGATCTGGTGGGGAGATTCAATGCATATATAAGGTCGATATTTGAGAAATCAATGCTTCTTCGTAATTGCTCTTTTCATTTGCTCGAACGTCAAACCACCCCTGTGTAGGTTTGGACAAAGATCTCAATACACACAAGAATCTAAGAAACAGCCACAAATGGCCACGCTCGGATAGGGAAATAGCCACAACCACGTTCGATTTTTTCAGTCACCCTTCAATGTCGGGATGGTCACTTTTTCTCCTCTACCCAAATCAGAGATCAAAAAAATCAAGCATTTGATTTCCACGCACGCCCGAGATATGGCAAAACAGGTCGTAAGGGACAAAGAAAAAGAATGTAATGTTTCTTTGTTTTGATCGTATGCAAAACATGCCTTTTCTCATTCCTCATGTTCCAAGCAATTTTTAAATGCTTCCTCCACTGCATTCTCCACACACAACGAATTCTCTTGCTCTAATACCACTGTCTTGGAAGAAAGAGATTGTTTATTCAATGCCTTGTGTAAGAACAAATACATGCGAGCCATATATAGGCTGCGAAGAAGGATGGAGCAGAACATGTTGCTACATGTACCTGGCTACAAGTGTGTGGCATGTGAAGAATGCATTAAGCTTAACAGTAGATTAGGTAGCAAAATCCAGACTGAAATGTTTGTGAACATCTAAGGGTAAATTAGGGTCAAAATATGGAAATGATCGAGTGATGAATATCACCGCAATGTCCCAAAATAAAGGTCCACCCACAAAGAACTCAAGATAGTCTTCCCAATCCTCAAATACAACAATAAAAATAAATTTAACAATGATAAATAAAAAAATTCCATGTCATGTTTATCTATTGATGCAAATCATGTGTGGATGGCCATAACATGATAAACCTAAAATAACAACTACTTGTTTTAAGGACTCTCATTCTTGTTTCTAAAATTTCTCCAAATATCTTCATTGTTGTTGTCTCTACTTCATGCTCTACGATGTATGTAGAATAATGATTATGAGAATTTGGAATGGGAGATAATTCTTTCAAGTTTAATCTTTTTTAAAATTCCCTAGTTTAAGGGTACACAACACCCCTATACCATGGCTCCTCCACAAATTCACAACACCATGATGAGGATGGGGTATTTTCTAATAGAGGATTAAGATCATCAAGTTATTTTCTCTCATAATATGATCATTCATGATCTCCCAAGACCCTTAGTTGAAGATCATTTTTCTACTTGAGATCAACCACATGATCTACAAATATCGAGGTAGATGGTTTTGTTTACACCTAGTCATATTTTAGGTGTGGAAAGTACACAACGCTAAAGAGGATATAAGGGTTTGCATTAGGTAGAATATTGTGATCTAATTAACTTCCAACATGAATTATGCACAATTATAATAATGTATTCAAACTTGAAATGATTGATAAACAATAAGAACTTTATCAAATACATAAGAGGAGATATAATCTTAGTTGTTCAATGGAGGAAAAAGTATCTAGATATGCAAGATGATGAAATAGTTGATATGGAACTATTGATTATGAAATTTAGAAGTTTTCGCGCTAAACACTAAGCATGAATAGAGATATACATCTAAAGTATGATTCGTGATGGAACCATAATGGTCACGATAAGCCGGAGTCAGATGATTTCAAACCCTATGATAGTATGGATCTATAACTTTCTATATGCTTTGTATATTTGAAAATAATCTTTTTGTATGTCACAATTTCTCACACAAATTTGGGATGATCTCAGTAAACACCTATAACAAAATAAAAACATATAAAACATTTCATCGTAGCATTAGCAAACCAAAAGAAGAAAACATGTGTGTGGTGAGGTCGAACTACCTCGATGAACTAGACTTAAACTATTGAACCAATCTAAGTGATCCACTATATGTCTTTGTTGTGGGATTAAGGCTCACATAGTTCTTCTAACCTTTGCTTGTGCAAGTACTTATATTTAACCAACCCCTAGTGGTGCTCTTGTGTATCTTAAATACAAAATAGTGGGATAACTATGCAACATAGAATGTACCAATTATAATAATAACTTTGATATATGGTGTGCCTTTAGCTATATGACCTCAACCCTTTATTGATTGGAACCATTTTTCAATGCTCAAAGTAATTTTTCTCTTGCTAAGACATATCTTTGTGACCTTTTATTGCTTGGAAACAAAGGAATCTATACTCTTTACCCTAGTCAAGTACATCAAAATTGTAGTAGGGAATGTTCTAGATGATTTGTAGTTGATTCAAGAAGATTTTGGAACCCTTTGAATGCTTTGGAGAGATATCCACAATAGTATCTTGTAAGAGTATTAGAAGTAGTTATAATATGATAATGAATTGCTTATATAGCCTTTCGTATGCGAAAATTTCAATAATGTTGACTAGGAATATGAAATGACCCAAAGATTAATTTGAAATTGAAATCATAATCAATGAATGTGATTGGGTGAGACCATATAGGTCAGCCAAGACTAGGCCATATATCCCAAGCTTTCCATACATTTTCAAACCGAAGAGAGAAATACCAGAACTCAAATTTTTGCCATACAAATTATATTTTTATGATACTTTGATTAAATAATATTCTCAAAATTAATAACAAAGTGGAGTGTAAAGATAATCAAGTTGTAGAATATTTAGAGAGATTAGGAGATTGGATTCAAAATGTGAAAATTTCTCTTAGCAATGGAACATGGTCAAACATGACATCATAAAAAAACAAGTCACCAAATTTTAGTGCCTACATTTCCCCCCTTTAAATGTTTACTTGACAATTAGGTGCATGCTTAAAGTAAAACATGCATGAGTGTGCACACACACCTTGCCTTCCTCAAGAGCATCTCTTAATGTGTTTGTGTTGTAATTTTCCATGATGAACTCTATAACATGGAGTGTAGTCAATATTTATGATAAAATTGAAATTTAATGCAAAATATAGATAATGCATGTAATTTTGAGTTGTGCAAAGAGTGTGCCAATGAGATGAAAATGGAAGGAATACACATGTGCATTTTATGAAGGAGGAGCTCACATTGTTGTCATTCCTTGAAGATTTGGAATTTGATTGTGAAGATGTTAGAGGATTGAAGTTATTAGTACCCAATGTTGTGCTACAGGATATAATAAAGAGATGAGTCAATGTTTGCCCCAAACTCCTTCAAAGATTTTGTAGAGAGGAAGGATTTAGACAATGAATCACCCATGTACTTTGATGCCTTCCCACATGAGAATTTATCTGATAGTGGAGGAAAGAGTAGCCTATGAAATCCCTTTTTTCTTTGACATTTTCCATATTTGGGAATTTAGTGAGAGAAGAGGGAATGCCAATCTATGAAGCTCTTAGTTTTGCTTTGATGTTTTCTAGTAAAGCCACAAAAACACACCATTAATAAATAATCTAAAACCAATTTTTGTTAGCTTCAAGTATTTAAACTTTTCAGAATAAACATTTACATGCTCCCTCCTCATATGGTTCTACTATGCCTAAACTAATCATATAGAATTTTGAAACGTTGGACACATCAAAAAGAGAGAAGATTTTATTGAATGAAAAATACAATGTAAACATGACAATATATACAAGAAAGAAACACTTGAAGGATGAATTAGTTAAACTATGAACCACTGAAAACATGCCACCTACCCGATCGTCGTATAATACAATACAACACATAAAAATGTAATATTAAATTCATCTAACATTTCCCCTTGAATACTTTGTTTTTTACAAATGTACCCCTAAAACAATTCAAATTTCCTTTTTCCAAGAGACTTGGTGAGTATATATGTTATCTAAGAATTTTTTGGGCAAAATTCGAGCTGGATGTGGTAGCTTCAAGACTTGTTCTCAAATGTAATGACATTTGACCTCAATGTATGGCTTCTTTCTTTCAAGAAAACTCAAATTCTTCACAAGCTTCAACACACCCTAATTGTCACAGATGAATGATGGGTGAAATTTCTTCAGAATTCCCATATCAGTTAAAATGTGATGTAACCAAATTGCTTCACGCATAGATCCTCATGTAGCATATATATAGCATCGCCTCAATGGATGAGAGAGAAACAATAGTTTATGTTTTCTTATCCACGAGATAGGTCGAGACCTCTCAAGATGAAAAATATAACCTGTAGTTTATTTCTTATCATCAATACATCCAACATTTATGTGATCAGATATCCTTGCAAGAAGTTTTAATTGAGAGTTCTTCTAATACTCCAAACCATAATCAACACAAGGTCTTGGACATATCTCAAAACATGCTTCTATTATGTAACTTGGGATATGATATTATAATGTATATGGGTTGATGGAGATGTGACATGTGGCACACATCCCCTTAGTTAGTTATATGGGCTCACATGGGAATCAATTATATTGGATAATGAGTCGGCCTACATGGGGATTAGGTGTTACCCATCCATCAAGAGTAATTTATGTCTATATAAGGGATGTGAGTATTGATGTCATAGATGTATGAGTTGAGTCTTCTAGTAGAGGTTTATTGGGAGGTGTCCCCCCTCAAAGTGGACTTCCCATAGAGATATATTGTGGAGTTACTCCTTCCTTAAGGAGCATTGTATGGTGTTGCCCTACCTTAAGGGTATTATTCGTATATATTGAATATTTGGGAATCTTGGCCCCCATATCTCGTATTGTGTTATATTCTATAAATTATTCATTTATTATATGTAAATATCATAACATTTGGTATCGAGCATCGATTTCTGTGAAAAATTGGGTCAAACCCTAATTTTATAGATTGATCTATAGTTTGAAATTGGATTCGAATATTTTATCAAATGATTTACCATAGTTTCAAAAGGGTTTCAAGTGAGCTACATTCCAAATTTTAGAATGTTTCAATGTGTTTTGCTGAAGTTATTTGATTTTTAGGTTTCGACTAAATTTGCTTCACAAGCCAATTTTTGTGGAATTAATTTTCTAAATTTATACCAGCATTACAATTCATCTTCGAAAATATATGGTTAAAATTTAAAATGTTTGGATCCTGTTTTTGAAGAATATATTGAAATGTTTAGGTTTTATATAATATTTTCCTACATGTTTCAATTTTCCGTATTTCTTTGATTTTTTTACATATTCGAAAGCTCTCTACAATTTTAGTAGGGAATTAATTCTTTGTGGTTTTCAGATTGGAGGCTGAATTATAGACGAAATCATCAGTGTCAAACATTGGTCAAAGGAGTAAGTTTTTGAAACCCTAATTTTTGTGCATCATGGATATACCAATTTTCTATGGCAATGGGGAAATTGATGCAAAAAATGGTGGATACAATTTAAGCAAATGTATTTTGAAAAATTTTTAGTATGGGTTAGTTTTTATCTTCATCTTGGTGGGAAAGCACGACATTGGTATTCTTATTTGGATATAGATCTATTGGATTGGGATTGGGAGGAAATGGAAGATATTTTCTTAGCTAGATGGGAAACAAAAAAGAAACATAATTTTGTTAAAGAAGAAGAAGAAGAAGAAGAAGAAGAAGAAATGTTGATGATGAAGTTAGCTTTACACTTGATAGTGCATCTCAGGAGGAAGGAAGCTTCAATATTTAAGATTGAATGGCATA
>CM031237.1:1014174515-1014238383 GCA_018340775.1 Taxus wallichiana var. yunnanensis
CTTTATAAATATAAATATCTCACATATTTAAACCAAAAAGGAATACACAAAGGAATAGAGCCACTATTCGATTTTAACAAATACCCATCAAAAGGAAATTGAAAAATCGAACCAGAAGAGATACAGTACCAAAATTTAAACAAGATCTCAATAGAAATTTATCTATTTCCTCAAAACATTTGAACAGAGTTGTTCTAATGAAATCATTTGAAAGACAGCAAGATATTTAAAGGTTAGGGCCTAGCATGCCTGTATTTTTTTTGATCAAATTTCCGAAGCAGACCACTGGAGGAGCTCAAACTTCCTTTTCTTTTTCCAAGATAAAGCGACCAACAAAATTTCGCTGTCTCCATCACATATATATCCTCCATGACAGAGAAAAGAGCCAGAGAAATTCATTCTTGCCATGCAACTCAAAGAGAACTGGTGCGAAGAACCAGTAAACAAGCAGAGCAAAAACCGAAAATCGCGATAAGCCAAACAAACCCACAAACTTCCCGTTTGCATGCCTTCTCGCGAGTTCCGAGCTCATTTTCCGAGAAAATTAAATGCCATTAAACCAATTTTCCCACTTAAACTCAACTTCCACCGACCGAGATTTGGTGACACCATCTAAAACTCATGTTCATTTCCAAACTTAGCGACACCTGCCACGTCCTCACCGGTTAGCTGTCGCCTAAGCCTCCGCCATGACCTGTCCTTCATCCTTATCCCTTACATTTATTGCCATAGAAAACACCGCCCATGGTTCGCCACCCTCCATAGGCCCCTTCATAATCTCCTCATTAGTTAGGTTAGTATCTTAGGTTAGAGTTTAGGGTAATACCCACACTAACAAATTTACACATAGATACTAACTTAGGATATTAACACATAGCCTAGGTCTAGGTTAGACTAACAATAATCTAACCCCTAGGTTAGGTTTTAGTTTTAGGTTACTAACCCTTAATAATTCCAGTTTGGTCCTTGTCCTGCAAACTCGGAAAGACCTGTATCATACCTTCTAGAACAGAGTTAGCTCCTGTTCTTATTGCAGAATTGTATGTAAACGAATTATTACACCGGTCTAATCGAGACCTTCCGGATATACTTTGATATCGGGAACCATTTCATTTCCCAAGATCAGCCCGAGTCATACTCCCCGACCAGCAATCAATGCTTTCATACCTTTTGTACTGCAACTGTTCAAGGTCTATGATCTAATTTATCACAAACAAATTTAAAGCATTACTTGGATCAATCCCACTGATCTAAGACTAGATATTATAGATGAATATCTCTATAATTCATTCCGTGATCAGATTAATATTCAGACACAAAATGAAATAAATAAAAGAGTCTAATCATATTCTCGACTCAAGGCCAAGATCTTGCAATCTGCAAGAAATTCAGTACATATCAAGCATGATTTCTGAATCGAGGAACACATCCTTTTACAAGAAATCACATATCAACACTTGTATGCTTAGGAGAAAGTAACAACAGTTCAGGGTGTTACATGCTTCCCTCCTAAAAAGATTCATCGTCCCGATGAATTACATATTAACTAACCTTCAGGTCAATCAATTTATTAGTACACAAACAAAGTGACTACTTCCATATTTGAATAGTTTCAAAAATCAATGTCACAACAATTTTATTCAACCTGAATAAAGTCTGCCTTAATCTGGCTTTCAAAAATACTTAAAACAATCAGTTCATAAAAGTATATTTTTGTCAACAGTTTTCATTCTGTTGCAAAAAGAGAAGGAAAAGCAATTTTCATCTCTTCCAGATTTTCCCAAGTTGCACTTTCTTCGCTAAACTGGTCCCACTGGACCTTACATTGCTGTATATCACGATTTCTCAAGTGCAATTGGTGAGTTTCCAGTACTCGTGTGGGTTTAACCACGATTATTCCTGGGTCTTGGACCTGCAAGGAATTCCAATTTAAAACATGTGACAGATCTGAAACGTATTTCTTAAGCAAAGAAATATGGAAAACATCATGCATGCGAGATAAAGCGGTGGCAATGCTAAACGATAAGCTACGAGGATTGATTATTTAAACGATTTTGAAAGGTCCCACAAATCGTGGTGACAACTTGACTTGGCAGCCTTGCTAAAAGTTATAGAACCTCTTCGGGTTTAACATGCAGGAAAACCTTATCACCAAGCTCAAACTTTCTATCAACCCGCTTAAGGTCAGCATAGCTCTTCTGTCTATCCGCTGCTTCCTTTAATCGTTCACGAATCAGCTTAACTTGCTGTTCCATTTCTGTGAGAATCTCTGGTCCAATTACCACTCTATCCTCAACACTGTCCCAACTAACAGGGGTTCTGCACTTTCTTCCATAAAGTGCTTCAAATGGTGCCATCTTAAGAGATGAGTGATAAGTGTTGTTGTATGCGAACTCAACTAATGGAAGATACTCTTCCCATTTATACTGTTGATCCATGCAATACATTCGCAACATGTCTTCCAACACTTGATTTACCCTTTCGCCATTTCCCATCCGTTTCGGATGATATGCGAAGCGAAGTTTAGTTTTGTTCCTAGGGCTGCGTTAAGCGTTTGCCAAAACCTTGACGTCATTCTAGGATCCCTGTCAGATATAATCAGTTCTGGTACACCATGTAATCTGAAAATTTCGTGTACGAACCTCTTGGCCAGCACTGGTGAATCATCCTTTAGATTTCCAGCGATGAAATGCGCTACCTTAGTCAGTTTATCTACAACTACCAGGATAACATCATGCTTATTCCTGGACATAGGTAGTCCTTGTACAAAATCCATGGTTATTACTTGCCATTTGTACTGCGGTATGCTATGAGGATATAACAGTCCAACAGGGTGCATATGTTCTGCCTTCACCCGCTGACATTCCAGACAATGAGTCACAAAGTTGAGTACATCCTTTTTCATACCTTTCCAGAAGTATTGCTGCTTCATATCAGCAAGCATTTTTGTGATGCCTGGGTGTCCAGAGTAAGGTGAATTATGAAATTCAATTAACAACTTCTTTCTCAAATCATTCAGCACAGGTACATATACCCTGTTTTCATAACGCAAGATTCCTTCATTATCAAAATGAAAACCTTCATACCTTTTATCTTTAGGTTCTGCAGCAAGCGCTGCTTTTACTTGCTGAAAATATGCATCTGGTTCTGAGGCACTTTTTACCTCGTCTTTAAACCGAGTTCTTAATGTTATAAGAGCGTAAATGTGCCTCCTACGACTTAGAGCATCAGCCTACTATATTCTCCTTCCCTTTGATATAGCTAATATCAAAGTCATATTGTGATAAAAATTCTAACCACCTTCTTTGTCCTGCATTCGATTTGGGCCGAGTAAAAATATATTTCAGTCCCAAGTGATCGGCCAACTCAAAAGGTTTCCCAAGCAAGTAGTGTCTCCAGACTTGAAGTGCATGAACAATAGCAGCAAGTTCCAAATCATGAGGGGCATAATTCAGCTCATGTAACTTAATTTTTCTACTTTCATAAGCTATGACCTGATCATTTTGTAACAAAACACCTCCAAGGCCTTCCCCAGAAGCATCCGTTACAACAGTAAAATTCCCATTAGGGTCTGGTACAGCCAATATAGGTGCAGAAGTCAACTGGTCTTTCAGACTTTTGAAAGCCGCTTCGCACTTGTCATTCCACAAGAATTTCTTATCCTTCTTTTGCAATGAAGTTATTGGTGCAGCTACCTTAGAAAAGTCCTTTACAAATTTTCTATAGTAACCAGCAAGACCCATGAAGCTTCTTACTTCATGTACATTCTTTGGTACAGGCCACTCAGTTATTGCCACTATTTTTGAAGGATCTACAGCAATTCCTTCCTTACTTATGACATGACCCAAATAGTGAACTTCTGAATCAAAGAAAGAACATTTGGACAACTTACCATACAACTTTCTCTTTCTCAAAATTCCCAAAACTATCTTCAGATGCTCATTGTGCTCCTCAACACTTTTAGAATAAATGAGAATATCGTCCAAGAATACAAGTACAAACTTGTCCAGGTATTCTTGAAAAATATTGTTCATTAAATTCATAAAGGTCAAGGGTGCATTAGTTAACCCAAAGGGTAGAATCAAATTCATAATGTCCGTACCTTGTTCGGAAAGCTGTTTTATGAATATCTTCCTCTTTAATCCTCAACTGATGATAACCAGATCGAAGGTCTATCTTAGAATAAACCGCTGCTCCACGCATCTGATCAAACAGATCATCGATTCTTGGAAGTGGATATCGGTTCTTGACTGTTGCTTTATTCAACATCCGATAATCAATGCACAGCCTTAGTGTTCCATCCTTCTTTTTCACAAATATCACAGGTGCTCCCCAAGGTGAAACACTTGGTCTAATCAATCCTTTAGACAAAAGCTCTTGCAACTGTGCCTTAAGCTCGACTAATTCAGTAGTAGTCATCCGATAAGGCGCTTTGGAAATAGGTTCCGTTCCCGGCTTGATTTCAATGGTAAAATCAAATTCTCTCTTGGGTGGTAACCCTGGTAATTCCTCAGGAAAAACATCCCTGAAACCTTGTAGCAGAGGAAATTGTTCCATGAAATCATCATCTTCTTCTGAAGATTCAGATATCTTTACCGCATAAAGGGTACATCCTTTATTTTTAGCCTTTTTAAGTCAGCATAATGACAGCTTTCTAACTGTAATTTCTCGTTCACACCTTGAATCTCTGCTGATTCCAAATTGATCATCTAAACATTTTATGTTCTTTTCATAAAGAATCTACCTTTGCTTTATGGTCAGCTAACCAATTGACACCAATAATAATGTCATATGATCCCAAAGGTGCAACATAGAGATCAACTTCCGTGGAGAAATTAGGTAAATCAAGGACTGCTCCAAAGAGACACATACTCACTGTATGAACAGAATTATTACCATACTCTACAGTCCAAGATTTATCCATTTTCCCAGCTTTTCTTTTAAGTTTAGAAGCAAGTTTATTAGAAATAAAACATTCAGTAGCTCCTGTATCAAAAAGAATAGTGACAGGTATGCCGAATAACTTACCCGGAACTTCTATAGGTGTTGCTTGCTTTTCAGCTTGCTTGTCTGCTACTGCAGCATGTATCTTATGCTGCTGATTACGATCATCCTTCTTTAAAGGACATTGATTTGCGTAATGATCTTTACCACAAGTGTAGAGCCTCCTACGTGTCCCTTCTTAGGCTCAGCATTACCTCCCTTGTAATTGTCACGCTGTCCTCCATAGGACTTCTGTCCATTATTATAATTTTTAACAAAATTATCCCTTATATTTCCAGCAGGCTTATTTACTACTGCTTTCTTATTGTTATCTCCTGGAAACTTACCCTTGTTTCCAAACTTTTTCCACGGTCCTTTTCTGGGTGCTAGAGAGGTTGAAGAAGGGTTTGCAGTCTTCTTCCGCGCTTCCTCCTTATGAGCAGAAATAGCCTTTAATTTCTGTTCTTGCCTTATGGCCTTTTCAACAACTCCTTCCATAGTGGTTGGGTGTGAACATCGACCTCTCCCCTATCACGAGATTCAATCCCATGATGAATTTTCGTATCTTGAACTTTTCGTCGGTTTGATCTTTGTGGTACATACTTGAGGAGTTTTGTAAACCACTCCCGAATTCGATTCTACTGTTAGCTTCCCTTGAACTAAGTTCTAGAATTCTGTCATTTTCTGATCATAGAAAAGTTGTGGTAGCCACCGTTGCCTAAAATAGCCTTTAAATTGATCCCAAGTAATATTGGTCTCATCAATGTTTAACTCAGCTTTTCGGCTATCCCACCACGAAGATGCTTCGTGTGAAAGCTGATAGGCTCCCCAAATAGCTTTGGTTTCCTCTGAGAAGTTCCTTATTGCAAAGTACTTCTCCATTTCACTGAGCCAGTTCTCAGCCCCATCTCCTAATGTGGTGCCATCATACTTAGGTGGACTTATCCTTTTATATCATTAGTGAGTTCTCTTTGCGCTAATCGGCCTTTTTGTTTTCTCGGTTGGACAGGTGCATTTCAGCATTAACATTAACACCCATTTTGGGGTTGTCTCGGGAGGTTGCTGATTATTATTATCACCTCTTCATCCTCCTCATTTCCGTCACTGCTGTTCAAGCACAAATAAACGATCTCTTGTGTCCAACAGGGCAGCAAGGATCTCATCAAGTTTTCTGGGTTGTTGCCGCTCCTCCTTCGGTGGAGCATTACCCAACATTCCCCTTGTTCTAACCATTTTCTGTTACAAGAAAATTCAGGTTTTTATCAGATTATGGACTCAATAGGTCCAAGAGCTGCAACCTTCAGCTCTGATACCAAGATGTAACATCCTCATTTTAGACAATAGAACAAGTCAATTTTTTTTTTTGATAATTGCATACTGGTTCTAAATACATAATTTAGAACTCACAATTCAAATAACCATTTATATAACAGACAACCATATGCAGCTGTAATGACTCGGAGTACCTCCGATCTATTCATTCCATGACTCGGTAATCTACCGATCTATTCATGAGTAATAAGAGTCGGTGTTTTTATTTAACACATTACTCTTGCGGTTCTCTTCCCTAATCTGGGATTCAGAATGCTCTGTCGAGGAATCTAATCGAATAATTGTTACCATTATTCATCGGCATCTCATCCCTTAGACTAGGTGAATTAGGACAACGCAATCAGCAGCTTGCGATACTTTGGCCAAAGATTTTAAACATACTGTTAATGTCTCGTATTCCTTAACGGCATACTCGTTAATCTTGAATACGTCCTTCACCCCATTCATATGTTATATAGAATGTTTTCACTGACTACTGTCAGTCCTTCCTTTCACAACTGAATCACTCGGAGACAGATTAACAAGGTGATAATGTTTTATGGTTGTCCACGAGGATTAGGGATATGGTGACATACTGGTTCAACCTTGCAGTTCAACCAGTGTGTCATGATACCCCGAATCTCCTAGGCAGCCTTATAACATGACCACGTTCTTAATCGGACTCTGAATAACTCATGCGAAGTCAAGTGTAAATCTTAGCGATCCATGCAAAGGGTGTCGCCATAAGTCACCTGCATTGTTGTATCTTCGAGAAGATCCTAACCTTCTCGGAGGTACAACCCTGCAGTTGACTGGTGTCGTCAACCTTTAAATCCGCCTCGAAAAGATCTACTTAACAACATGCATTACGCACTAGAGTTTAAATTACTATAAGGACTTTTCCCCAAGATAAGTCCTTCCCAATCCCTGGATTCTTCGTCTTGAGACGACCCTCCTCTATTAAACCCATTACATGGTAGAGGTATTAAGGTCAAGTTCTCATCAAGGAGTCATTAGAATACACCTGATTCTAAAACAACAGATTTGGACAATATCTCATAACCTTTACTTGAGATTGCCATCTGAACTCCATTGATTTATATCAGTTCTCTTAACTGAATTTATATCATACTTACTAGTATAAAGATATAATTGATTAAGAGTCCAATTTAATAATGTCCTGTCATTCTCAGGACTAGGGATTAGTAATTTAATCCAGCTTGTTTAGCGTTCTCTCTAGGCTCAATTTTAACCTATCTTCTAGAAAGACAAATATTTAAATCCAATATTGCTTTTACTAGAACAATTTAGAACTACCAACACTCATAAGAATTCAATCTCATTTTCTTATAAGCTTTCATTGTTAATCTCAAAAGCATCCATATTATACAATAATAATAATGCCCCTTCGTTACATAAACCGAAGAAGGTCATCCATGAGAAATAGAATACAACACATAAGTATCACACACTTATTTCCATTTCCTTGAAACTATACAATTACAATTTATGCAACAGCATACTTGATACAATGTTCAACGGAAAAGAAACATCTTTTCATATATAGTACATCTATAAAATCAAGCTGTAATTCATTATAAATCAAATAAACAATCTGATCAGCTTGTCAGATCTGCATTGCTTTTACCTCTTACGGCAACCATCTGCAAAAATAGTCAACATGAGTCAGTTCAATGAACTGAGCATGATAAGCACTAACTTTTAAAACAATTGCAATCCATCAATTGTTTTCATTAAACACCCTGTTTAAATGAGATCAAATATCCAAATAAGTAAACACATTCAGACTATGACCTTGTAATACAAAATGATTACAATTATGTAACTCTATCATTGTTACAAAATAGTCTTAATCTCATTCTAATATTTCATCAAATATTAAAAGAATCAAGGAACGAATGTACACAACAATCGTCGAATCCAAAATCACAACATTGGTCAGATTGTTTCATTCTTCCAAAAAAAAGAATAACATAACAATTCGGGACTCCACCAAAATGTTACAAAACAATTTCCCACTGTTTGACAAATATCAACAAATATGAAATAAAGGAAGAGAAAGAACAAATCCATTCATACTTCCTTTCACCTATGTTCATCACTGTACCGTCTTCACATATGAAAACATTCAACCAGTATATAAATGAACAAGTTAGACAAGCCGCAAGCAAGATCGCTGTACTAAATCAAGAAATAGAAACACAGCAACATTCCTGTACAGCAACTAACACATCAACAATTCATATATCAACCCTAAGCCCAAAGCTACTTCTTTTAAAACACAGCAAGGCTTTAGAATCAAGTCCGAAATCAGAAACCTCTAAAGTATCGTTGTCAACAACAGACTTATTTACAATAAGCGATTGATGCATCTACAAGACCATACAGAGATTTCCTTACCAATGCCATGATATACACTATCGCCTCCTATAAGAAATCAGAAAGGAACACAACACTCTGTATATACATCTGTACTAATCGAAGTTAGTCAAAAGTACTTACGATTAACTTATACAGGGTCGCGTTACCTGATACAGACCATTATTCTGACAAAATGTCCAATATCAACAACAGTATATCAAGTCAAGTTTCAACTGAAACAATAGAAGATACAAGTTAACTTCCTCAATCCTCTAAACCTGAACTACAGTGAAATGGTAAACGATTGTCACTGTTTCCCTTTGGACAAGTAAATAGTGTACATGCTAAAACTCAGGCAGAACTTTTTAATTAACGATTTCAAATCAAGAACCCGACTAAGTCTTGCCCATTTTTCGCACAAGATTTCAAGGAACGAACATAAAAATATATCCAAGAAACTGTACAACAAAATCCATGCAACACAAGAGTAATTCCAGGAAATACAGAGGTCTTAGTACGTGTCATTCCTTCCAACCACTGGTTCATCATTCACCAACTATTTAAACATATTCAAATTGAACAGCGGCCCAAATAGAAATATAAATCATTGAATCGTCTCCTCTGAGTCGTTCAGAATATATCCATTATAAATCTATAATTACACATTACATGCAGAAAACGGGTTTACGCCCAAAATCGCAGAACCCAACAACAGTATAAGATGGAATTAATTAATAAATTCTTCTATACCCTTCATGGCAAACATTCAGAATGAAACAAGTGAAGCAAATCAAATACCCTTTTCAAGCAAGGAAATCAACTGAGCCGCTTCAAAACTTTCAAACAGCTTTCAAAAAGAAATGCAATGCATACCCAAGAAATCTATACTCCTTATTTATTTCAAATAACCGAGGTCAGAAAGCCTGTTCCTTTCTCTACAAAGCTTCCACGAAATCAAATAACAAAACACCAGGATGAATTTACATCCACAGCAGTAGATAGTAATATACGATTCAATCATGGACTCCACTGAGTCGATAAAATAAAGTATAGATGTTTCAATATTATACACAGCCAACAAATAATCCCGTTTCCACAATAACAAGGAAAAACAACTTCCACTGGGTCGTTTAGACTAAGGTAACACGACAGTTACCTGTTCCCAAGCAAAATTAGAAGACAAATGAAACCCACAAAGTATCATTAGTCACTGTCAACAAAAACCACGACAGAGCTTCCAAAATTTCCAAAACACTGAACAATCAAACAGGTACACCAGTATCCTTCCCTACTGTCTCACAACAGCATTGACAATCAAAAATCGACGGCAAGACAGTGGTCTACACCCTACACAGTATATTCGACGGGCTCACGCCAAACAGGCCGAGCATTCATACCTTTATAAATATAAATATCTCACATATTTAAACCAAAAAGGAATACACATAGGAATAGAGCCACTATTCGATTTTAACAAATACCCATCAAAAGGAAATTGAAAAATCGAACCAGAAGAGATACAGTACCAAAATTTAAACAAGATCTCAATAGAAATTTATCTATTTCCTCAAAACATTTGAACAGAGTTGTTCTAATGAAATCATTTGAAAGACAACAAGATATTTAAAGGTTAGGGCCTAGCATGCCTGTATTTTTTTGATCAAATTTCCGAAGCAGACCACTGGAGGAGCTCAAACTTCCTTTTCTTTTTCCAAGATAAAGCGACCAACAAAATTTCATTGTCTCCATCACATATATATCCTCCATGACAGAGAAAAGAGCTAGAGAAATTCATTCTTGCCATGCAACTCAAAGAGAATCAAAAGCGAAGAACCAAGAAAAGCAGAACAAAAAACCGAAAATCGCGATAAGCCAAACAAACCCACAAACTTCCCGCTTGCATGCCTTCTCGCGAGTTCCGAGCTCGCTTTCCGTGAAAATTAAATGCCATTAAACCAATTTTCCCGCTTAAACTCAACTTCCACCGACCGCCAGATTTGGTGACAGTCCATCTAAAACTCATGTTCATTTCCAAACTTAGTGACTCTGCCACGTCCTCACCGGTTAGTCGCGTCGCCTAAGCCTCCGCCATGACTCTGTCCTTCATCCTTATCCCTTACATTTATTGCCATAGAAAACACCGCCCATGGTTCGCCACCCTCCATAGGCCCCTTCATAATCTCCTCATTAGTTAGGTTAGTATCTTAGGTTAGAGTTCGGGTAATACCCACACTAACAAATTTACACATAGATACTAACTTAGGATATTAACACATAGCCTAGGTCTAGGTTAGACTAACAATAATCTAACCCTAGGTTAGGTTTTAGTTTTAGGTTACTAACCCTTAATAATTCCAGCTTTGGTCCTTGTCCCGCAAAACTCGGAAAGACTCAGTATCATACCTTCTGAGAACGAGTTAGCTCCTGTTCTTATGCAGTAATCAGATGTAAACGAATTATTACCTGGTCTACAATCGAGACCTTCCAGATATACTTTGATATCGGGAACCATTTCATTTCCCAAGATCAGCCCGAGTCATACTCCTGACCAGCTTAATCAATGCTTTCATACCTTGCAACCTGTTCAAGGTCTATGATCTAATTTATCACAAACAAATTTAAAGCATTACTTGGATCAATCCCACTGATCTAAGACTAGATATTATAGATGAATATCTCTATAATTCATTCCGTGATCAGATTAATATTCAGACACAAAATGAAATAAATAAAAGAGTCTAATCATATTCTGACTCAGTCAAGATCTGCAATCTGCAAGAAATTCAGTACATATCAAGCATGATTTCTGAATCGAGGAACACATCCTTTTACAAGAAATCACATATCAACACTTGTATGCTTAGGAGAAAGTAACAACAGTTCAGGGTGTTACATAAGGCATTCCACCGCGATCAAGATCCCGATGGTAACTTTGAATTCGTGAGAGTAAACCAATGGCTAACTAAACCCCACCATGCGTGGGGGTGGAGAGCATGTTTTGTGAACAATGGAAGACCTAGCGGAGAAAGGTAGAGAGAGGAAAGGTGGCTTAAGTATGATGAGTGTGAGAGGGAGATCGAGAAGTAGTAGGAGGTTGTAGAGAAAATGGTGTTGTGGAGAAAGATAGTTTGGGAATGAGTTGAAGTTCACACTGAAGACATGGAACCCGAGCCTCAAGAACTCCCTCATTTGGGAAAATATGATAGGTAAGCCTCCTTGGCCTCACATATATACGCACCAAAATAGACAACCCGGGCTGCGGATACGCATCTCGAATCCACCTAGAAACCTTACTCTTGCACTTGGTTTTCTAACATCTAGTACAACAAACAGTCAGTAAGTTAATTCAAGCAGTGGAAGAGTAGGATTGAGTCTTATAAAAGGCACAATGATGGTAATGCAAAAAAATCTGTTATTATATGGGAGTACCTTTTTGGGTGTATCATCTGCGTAGAACTCCGACGCACCAATTTTTAGACTAACTTCTAGAAGTGGTAACACTTCATAGACTATCCCGAGTACAATTCAAGTCTACTATTGGGACACAGGGAATCATATCTTCTTGTCTTACACCAACTACAAGTGTGGGACCGGGAGGCATAGGTAGCTCTATTTCTGGTGGGTCTAGTGGTTCTAGAGGTAGGGGAAATCTAGGAGGTTCTAGAACAGGTGGGAAGGGTCTCGCACCAACCTCGTAATATTTACATGGAGATGTCTCTTCATTTTCCAAAGTATAGGGTCATAGAAGATGCTTTCTTGCCGAACATGTGCACATTTTTGAAATATTTTGGCGTGTAAAAGGTTCATGGCTTCGAGCATAGGGAAAGCCAATTTACTACTATATTATAAGGGTACACACACAAAATTTGGTATAGCAAGTTTGACACTTTATTCGAGACTTGTGTGGATTATACTACCCTAAAAGAGACATTTCTTAAAAGAGTTATATATCCTGGAATTTGAGCAAAAGGGTATAAGTGCACTCAAGGACATTAAGCAAGGCACTACTAAGAGTGTTAGAGAGTATGATGTCCATTTTAAAACACTGTTATCTAAGCTTTCTTATGATATACATGCAAGACAACATACACAGTGGTTCATTGGGGGCCTAATTACCCCTTTTAGAAGGGCATTATCACATAAGACATACACTGATCCATGTGAAGAACTTGAAGAAGCCTTACACGCTGAGGTAGTTGGAAGTATAGATACTGGGGTGAGCCAGTTTTCTAGAAGCATATATTGTAACTATGGAAAAATGGTTGGAAAAACTATTATCAAATTCAACACATGAGACATGCATAGGGATTTCATGTATATCAGTTGTGAAGTAGAAGGTCATGCAAAGGATAGTTATCCTCATAGATCATTACATTCATTGTTGTTAGATTGTGAGATATGCCATTTGAACCATGATGCTAGCCATTGCCCATTACTACAACTCATGACATGGAAGACTACCGACTGATTGGTTAGATCGATGATGCTATAGATATTGGTGTATGAAAGACAAGAGTTTCAGATAACTCTAAGGGTAAGAACATGCATTAGGACTGACATCATAATCAAGTGTGTTATGAATAGAATGAAGGGAATTTTAAATGTAGTCATGGTAGAGGACGAGGATACTACGGTGGATTTGGAGGATGAGGCCATAGTAGTGGAAGAAGTGATTTCCCTCGCGGAACATGTTATACATGTAGATCTCCGACCACAATAGGCGTGAATGTCCTCAAAATATTACATGTTCTTTTTTTTAAAAGAACCATAGCTATGAGGAGTGCCTAGACTTGTATGAGCACCTTAGTAAGAAGCATAAACAAGAAAACAAAGGTGCAGGAATGGTTAGGATATAACGTGCTTATGGAAAATCAATGGATGCCTAAGTTGGAGGTAGAGTCCAAGGAGTTGCAAGTGAATATCATGACCCGCGCTGAGGTGGCACGTGCCCGAGAAGCATTGTAGCAGAAGCCTACCATTACTAAGGAGGAGGTTCTACATGCATGGTACCTAGATCTGGCCCATCAGAAGGAGGTCTATCAGGAAACCATGGAAGTTCTTAGGAATCTTTAGGGTGAGATACAATACTTAAAAGAGCAATCACGAAAGATAGAGAAAAAGAAAGTATCAGAGATGGTCCCAACTGATATAGATGACTTAAGGGAAGTGTGTAAAATGTTGCACCAAGAAAATATCATTCCATTATTAGGAGATTGGTTAAAGGGAAACACTCCATGCATAAGTATTGAGACTAGACGACAGATCCTGCATGTGAATCTTCCCCCTCATAGCCTAGATTATGACAAGGAAAGCACTCGATTGTTATTGTGGACAATGTGCTATTGAGCAATATAGTGATTGATATAGGCACAAAAGTCAATATTATTACCTTAGATGCATGGGTAAAAATGGGAAGACCCCCATTAAAACCATCCTCTAATAGAGTGTTCATGGCTAATCTAACTAAGGCCACTCCCATAGGGGTTTTGAAGGACACATCCATTACTATACCAGGGGCCAATTTAATCGGAGACTTTGAGGTTTTATCACTGGAAGAGTTAGATAAATTCCTAGATCTATTAGGGCATCCTTGGTGCAATGCAAATAATTTTGATCTTTGGTTTAACAAGGGCTATATCAGTTTTAAAAACAAGGAGGAGAGAGTTATTATCCTGTTAATGTGATTGAAAATCTGCACCCTATGTTTAGCCCTTAAGTGAAGAATATCTAAATAGGATTTATGTATGTGCCATTTGAGATCTAGAGATACTTGATCCAACTAAATAATAAATAATTCAGTGGGAGGATACACAAGTCTATCAAATACTACAATTGTTGCTTGTGATAATTGGTCTCATTGTACTTATGAGTTAGTAGGGCTCGAATTAAAGAGCATATTTACAAGAGGTAGAAAACGCATTATGTCAGAGAATAGGTAACAACTCTGCACTTGTTACACCGTGAGGGGGAGATCTGTGGTATTCCCGTGCACCATGGAAGAACACTTGATAGACCCATTGGAAAGAATAAATATGCTAGCATATACACTATGTGGGACAACAACATGCTTTGGTGGATAGCCCACAAAGATAACCTTGTACGATGGCATGAAATTAGGATTGCTCTTGCTACTAGGTTCTTTAGGGGAAATACACCTACTCAATTTTCACTTATTATTGTAATCAACCTATTCAACACCATGTTCATAAGTGTGAGAGACTCTAGACATAAGGGCAAGAAGCTTTACCACCTTCACTTTACACGAATGCATGAATGCTTGGTATGTATATGCATAAATCTATAGAGAGACTAGAAATTCGTAGGATTTAATTACATGGATGGCCTAGATATTTGACTTCTTATCTACAAAGCATTTTGTGGAAGAAGCATTGAAATTTATAAAGTGATTAACTATGGGAGATAGTGCTAATGCTTAAGAACTCCTTAAGGAGTTATTAGATGAAGGATCCTCAAGAGTGCATCTTGTTGAAGAGACAGAGGCCAATGCAACATTAATTCAATGCACTTGCCTTGAGAAAGAAAAAGGAAAAATGGTCTACTTAGTGGATGATGAAGAAGTAGAAAATCTTGATGTAAATCATTTAATGGTTAGGTAGGAGGTGTTGGACAAAGTGTAGATAAGACCATGAGAACCTATCATACACCTATGAAGACAAAGAAGGTGAATATTGGATCAGAGGTTGAGCCTAAGGAAGCTGTAATTGGAGATTATTGGTCAGACTATGAAGTGGAAAAAATCATAGAGTTACTAAGGGATTACCAAGACTTATTCCCTAGGGGTACCACGAACTTAAAGGTGTGCATGAATCGTTAGGGGAAATGAGGATAAAAATTAAAGAGGGTATGCGCCATTTAGAAAGAGACCCTATAGGATGAAACCCAACTTGCGTGAAAATGTCAAAGAAGAGATTGACAAAATGTTGAAGTCTAGAATTATCAAGCCCCTTGATGAGTTAGAATGGGTTAGTCCAATGGTGATCAGTATCAAGAAGGATGAATGTATCAGGATTTGCGTGGACTACAGGGAGCTGAATGCTACATGTGTGACTGATCCATTTCCCACACCATTCAATGAGGAAATACTAGAAGGTGTTGTAGGGTGTGAAATCTATTCATTTACAGATGAGGTTTTTGGGTATCATTAGGTTCAGATTGCATAGGAGGATCAGGAAAAGACTACGTTTACTACTGAATGGGGTAGCTTCACCTATAATGTAATTCCTTTTGGTCTAAAAAATGTACCTAATGTATTTTTGTGCATAGTTATTCAATCATTCAAGGAATTTATTCACAACTTCTTACAGTTCTATTTAGATGATTAGACACTCGTATGGATTGGTTAAGGATCATTGTGACAATATATGCTTAATGTTTGAAAGATGTAGATAGTTCAATATCTTTTTGAAAATTAAGAAGTGCATATTTACTACACCATTTGGGATATTGTTAGGACACATAATCTATAAGGAGGGTTTATTGGTTGATCCACCCAAATTTGCGGTCATTATAGGACTAAGGGAGACTACTAGTTAGGTGAGGTGCACTAATTTCTAGGTCATATAGGATATTACAGGAAGTTTATCAAAGGATATGCCAAAATTTCCACACCATTGGAGGAGTTATTGAAAGGGAAAGGTACATTCTACTGGGGAGAACCACACCAACATGAATTCGAGACGTTAAAGGAAAAAATTACTACCGTGCCTTTTTTTTCATTTTCCTTCATGGGACCAACCCTTTCATGTATATGTTGATTCCTTTGGCACAACCATTGGTACAAAGGTTGGCTCAACTCGGAGATGGTATTGTAGATCATCCTATCTATTTTGTGAGTAGAAATATGACTCTTATAAAATAGAATTACACAACTACAGAGCATGAAGCTATTTCAATGATCTATGTGTTGTATAAATTCCACCAGTAATTACTAGCTACACCATTCATATTTTGTACGGATCACATGGCATTAAAGTATTTGGTAAACAAGCATGTTCTCCAAGGGTGCATATGTCGATGGGTGCTCTTATTTCAAGAATCTTTTTCACCATTGTGGTAAAACCAAGGAAAAGTAATTCTAGACTAGACCATCTATCAAGAATACAATGTGAGAAGAAGCACAAGAAATTGAGGATACCATGCCAGATGCACAGCTTATATAGGTTACAATGAGTACCATCGAAGTAGAGGACATTGTTGTCTTTTTATAAATAGGGATGACACCGTAAGGAATGAAATATTTGGAAAGAAACAACTTGCTATATGAAAACCCCCTATATGTTAATCAACGGTGACCTATAGAAATGAGGTTGAGATGAAGTATTGCACCATTGTGTATTGGAACATGAGCACACATATATTATGGAAGAAGCTCATGGTGTAATTGTAGGTGGCCACTATGTCGGTGATGCCACTGCATGTAAGATTCTACTCGGATTATGGTGGGAGACCCTATATAAAGATTGTAAGGAATTTTGTAAGGCTTGTGATCATTGTCAACATCTTGGAAAACTAGGTCAACGAGATGAAATGCCTCTAAGACCCATTACTAGTGCATAACCATTTGAGAAATGGGATATAGATTTTTGGGTCCTATTTCACCATCTCGTGTAGGACTGGATCGCGCTACATCATTACTTGCATAAATTATCTCACAAGGTGGGCAGAAGCAACACCTACAAAGGATTGTACAGAAACTACAACAACTAGGTTTCTATGGGAAAATGTTCTTACAAGGTATGGATGTCCTCTAAGTTTGAAAAGTGATAGGGGCACAAATTTTTTGAATGAGACAATCATGATATTATTAGATGAGTTTATGGTTGCACACCATAAGACTACACCTTACAATCCTTAGGAAAATGGAATTGCTAAGGATTTCAACAAGATTTTGAGCCAGACCTTCAAAAAAAATTGTGATGTTGGAAGAAAGGATTGGGATGATAAATTTTTTGTTGTACTTTGGGAACATCAAACAACTTATAAGAGTGTTGGATTGGAAATTCATGTCGGGGGAAAAATTGGTGGTTTCTAAAACAATACTATGGGAATCTAAGTCCCTCTACTTATAACAAAGTGTTGTTTTTTCAACCGAGAGATCCATAGGGACACTCCATTGACCCTATGGAAAAGCCTGCAATTTCTTGCAAGGATAGAAAGTGGTCTGAGAGTGGGAAAGGGGAGTGGGAATGAAGGCAAGGAGATCAATGATGGAGGTAGAACATCAGAGGCCTACAAACATCGATCAGAAATTTTATGACATGCATTTAAATGGAAGAAGAATACAAATTTGCAAACTAGAGCTACAAGATTGAATAAAAATGCATTGGTCACAAAGTACCAATCGAATCCTTCGTCAAAGGGGCATAAAATCCTTCTTTTCTTATTATAGCTGAAGTAAAAACTTGTACAATGAAAGGAAATGGAAGAAATTCACAAAAAGGGGAAGCTTGGAAGAATGGCGACTATTGTTTTTTGTCCTCTGTTTGTGAAAATCATTTACAGTCTTCAAAAAATCAAATTCCAACCTCTACAATGACTTCCAAAAGCCATGAAATAGCTCACATGAGGCAGTTACAACTTCCCAAATGACCAAGAAGTAGTTACAGTTGAGATCCAATCGTTTGACACCATTTCAAATCCTTCTTTTGTAGAAAATGGCCGTGGCAGGAAATGCCAGAGAATTTAATAATTAAAATAGTTACAAACTTGCTTCCAGATTGAATGTGGTCCATTAGATTTATCTTTTGTGCCTTTAAATATGAGCCATCCACATGGCAAGAGAACATTGGAGTGGAGTCGGGGGAAACTTTTTGCATTTTTACATGCCAGAGATGTTTTCTCAATTTTCTCCCACAAAACTCCATAAAAATTTAAAATTGAAGTATCCATCATGTGGATAATTTCACCAGCTTTCCATTGATACCAAAAATGCAAAAATCCAAGCTTTGGATCGAAGATATAGCCTCTTGAAGATTTAGGGCAAAATTCACGTCTACAGGCCAAAACTTGACGTTTTTCCCTCTTTTTTTCAAATTGGGAAAAATGTCCTCAAAATCTTCACACCCCCACCAGCCTAACGACACATGACACTTTCTAGTTCATCCATAGGCTTCGTAATAACATTTTGCTATTTTTGCCCGCAAGGGAAAATTTTCCCAAAGTCATCCACCGCCCGACTTCCATCAAGTGATGTGGACACGTGGCACCTTCTGATTCGATGTGGAGATGTGGTCCAACATTTCACCTTTGATTTTTTTAGCCAAAAGGATAAGTGTCAAATTTCTCTCCGTGCCTCTGCCAACCCACCAATTTCCTTGGCAAAATTTCCTCCTTACCTCTGCTGGCCTGCCCAGGGAAAGTTTCCCCTCCAAACTCCGCCGAGCCATATCTTGCAAAATACAAGGAGTTAGGAGGAATTCCTTACCTTTCTAGAAAGGGGAAAGAATTATCTATCTGATGGATGTGTTTTTAAGAATCCTTAATCCCTTGGGAAGTGCAAGATTTAAAAATACTCAGACTAGATCATTTTCAAAGGGTAACAACTCAAAAATTTCTAAGTCTAGACTTGGAAAAAGAAGGAAAATTTTAAGGGGACAAAAAGAGGTTGAACAAAGCCACACCATTTCAGCTTAGTGTTTGGTGTAGAAGAAATTCTTCCTATGGATGGAATTCATGCTAATTTCTTTGCGTATCAAACATGCGGGAGGTTTAGCTAATGATAAATATTTAGAAGAATGGATTGAAAAGATAATCAAGTTGTATGAGTGAAGATCCATAACACGATGGAGTCAAAAACAAGAGAAGGCCAGGGAAAAAATGATGGATTGGTCACATGCTTTGATCCTCTATCCAATGGAAAAATGAATAAGCGACTACCTAAGAACAGAATGAATACATTGTGCAAAATACTAATGATCCAAAAGTATAGATACTCTATGAAGATATAGGGCATGGTAACTATATGATTATGTCAAAGGATGAGGAAAAACATCCTAAGGGAGTGATTCATGATCCCAATGGCATTTGGATTCTAGAATTTGATGGAAGTTACTCTTCAACTAGTTCTAGGGCTAGTGTGGTGCTAACCTCTCCAGAAAAGAAGACTCATCCTTTTTCATTCAAGATTTGTTTTGAAAATACAAACAATATAGCTAAATATGAGGCACTCATCCTTGGGTTAAACATGGAAAAATAAATGGGAGTGAAGAATATTTATGCTCATGGTGATGCGAGAGCAGATTGTGAAACAAGTCGGGATCTTTTTCAAGTGAAGAACATGAGATTGAAGCATTATAGAAATATTTTCTGGGATACCATTTAGTTTATTGATGCTTTCTTCATTAAAGTTGTGCCAAGAGAGAAGAATACAAGAGCTGATTATCTAGCTATCTCGGGATCTCTGTTGATTCCTCACCCAGATTTCTCTCAGGAGAAATTTACTATTGAAATGATTCATAGGCCAAGTGTACTAGATAATGTAAGCAATTGGTAGGTTTTCAATGATGATCAACATTTTCTCTCATTCTTGGAGCTTAAGGACAACTTCAACCAATTATATTTTGAAGGAAGTGAGACTTTTCCTAGAGAGTGTGTATCCTCTAATGAAGGAGATATCAAGGAAGAGATGGATCAAGATGGTTGCATCAAATTGAAAGGTAACAAGATCCCTAAAGGGTTGGTGAGTTTGGAAGATCTATTTGATAAGCATGATAGGTACATTAAGTCTAAAGCTTCCCAAGGAGCTTGACAGTCTGCTGAATGTGAAAAGATTAATATTGGGAGTCTTGATGAACCCAAGATGGTGAACATTGGAAAATGCTGCACTCAAGAAGAAAAGAAGAAAGCAATGAACCTGTTAAAAAAGTATGTTGATGTTCTTGCCTATTCATATGATGATCTCAAGGCTTTTCAAGTAAGGGAGATGTAACACTATATCCCTACGAGACCTAGGATCAAACCTTTAAAGTAGAAGCAAAAACAATATAATCCCAAGAAGGCTAGACCCAAATATTTTCAAGTGGGAGACATTGTTCTAGCTATGGGACAAAAGACATGAACCTCGAGGAAGCCATGGTAAGTTTGATTCTCTTTGGCTTGGCCCTTTCAAAATCAGACACTTTGCTAGAGAAAATTCTTTCTACTTGG
This sequence comes from Taxus wallichiana var. yunnanensis, assembly GCA_018340775.1. Taxonomy (NCBI): domain Eukaryota; kingdom Viridiplantae; phylum Streptophyta; class Pinopsida; order Cupressales; family Taxaceae; genus Taxus; species Taxus wallichiana. Next base: position 1,014,195,357 of record CM031237.1, read on the forward strand.
ATTATATGGATGGATCTTATCTTCCACTTCCTTCCGGTGGGTAGTATTTCATTTTTTTCAAGTCCTAGGTGACTAGGCAATCCTTCCGTATATTGTGTATAGTGTTTTTGTTTTTGGATGTTCTTTTTGTGTTTTGTTTTTGGCTTTCCCTGTTTTGGTTTGTTTCCATTCCATGTGTGTTGTCTTCTATTTTGTGTTTCCTTCAACTCTATTTTCCCAATGGATAAGGAACGGTCTTCTTTCCCAATTTTTTTTTCGAGAGCGAGTTCTTAATCTTACCTCATTCCTCTACCAAGCTAGGACATCCCCGAAAGAGCCAATCATATTGCCCTCAAAATCCCCTCACTTTCCAAGTTAAGTTCCAAAATTTTGAGTAGGTGCCTTTGAGATATGTCTAAGAAAAGTGAGAACTCGGAGGGATAGAAAACTTTGTGTTTTGAAGTCATTAGTTCTCGTTTTAATCTCACCCTTTTCACTTGAAAATTCTTTAGTCTTCGTGAAGTATTTTCTATTTCCCCATATGGATGCTTGAAAATATTTTCCTTCATTTGAATGTCATTGTCAATCCTTCTCTTTCATTGTGGATAACGACAAAGCTTAGTATTGTTTTTAGTTTCTCATTCGATGGAGACCAATTTGAAATTTGGGTGTAAATGCTTTGGGGTTTTCCCTTTCATTTTTATTTTTCCCGACAAAGGCCAAATTTTATCCCGATGTTTATGGATATGTGGGCATTCTTATCCCAATTTTTCCCCTCGGTAAAATTGGTAAAACATGATTCTATACAGAAGAAAACCTAAGGGTGAGATCTGTCCTGAGAACTCACATTCAAATCCAACAATTAGGTAATAGGCCGGACTCTACAATGAAGGAGCAAGGTCTGCGATGGATCAAATAGCATCAAAGGAAACCAAAGGCTCATGGGAAGACATAAGTCAAACGAGCTTGAATTTTTAGAGTTATCCACATACGAAACAACTTGGGGTGGATAACAGACTTACGAAAGGAACCATGTGTCATCCTGATGTAATTCCAAAAGGCGCATCCAAAATGTAGGTCCCAAACTAGCACTATCTCTCCATCTGTCTATGGTCCTACAGAAATCAAATGGTAGCGGCCCAAATTGGCTGAGTATAGAGAGACAAAGGAGGCTGCCAAGTGTCTCAATAGTGCACTTTTAAGGATAGAATCCAAAACAGACACCCCAAACAAGCGCAGGCTCGCCATGTGGTCCAAGTCCAAAAAGGGGGATAGAGCAGATTAAATTAGTTAATTATAAGAGTATTGGTGGAATCCTCGCATGTGTCTTAACGATGCAACACCAAGGCTAGGTCCAAAGATCGTTTTCCAAATGAGCGTGGGCTCGGCACATGGTTAGAATAAAAAAATGGGGATAAATTCGCCATGTAAATTGGCTATGTATCGAAGGGTCTGATGGAAGCTTCCACGTGTCCCAAGCCATTGAAATTTCTAAATGGGGAAGATCTAGTGAAAGGTGCCACGTGTCTCAATAGTGAAAATTCAAAAGGTGCGGCTCAAAAGACAACCAAACAAGTGCCAAGACTCCACGTGTCCTAGGTCCAAAAGGGAAACAGATTTGGCAGTTGAAAATTCAAAGGTCCGGCGTAAGCCCACACATGTTAGCTTGGCGTAACTTTAAAAGAAGGGCCCAAAGTGGAGATTCAAACAAGCGCTAACTTTCCATGTGTCCTGTGGTCCAAAAGGTAACATGCACAAATTGGCTAAGTATGGAAGAGCCTATGGAAGCTTCCACATATCTCATCGGAAAAAATCAAAAGGCACGACTAAATATAGAGACTCAAATGAGTGTGAGGCTTCCACGTGTCCCAAGACCTGAAAAGTATTGAAAGAACTGCTAAAAAGTCTAAACAGGGGCAGCGCTAGCAGAGGGAGCCACGTGTTAGCCCGACACAACTCTAAAGGTTAAAACTCAAGGGGCAGACTCAAATGTGTGCTAATCCTCCACGTGTCCAAGATTGGGCATACGACCCATGCCAAATAAAAGGGACACATGGCTCTGGGAGGACTTTTTGCCAAAAGGGGAAAATGTAGACTGATGGGCCCAAGATGTTTTATTTTACTAAGCGGGCTTGTGGGGCCGCAGAGATTTTTTTTTCAAAACTTAATTTTGGGCTTCATGGGAAAGCTGGGAATTTTGTGAACTTTGGCCTTTCTTCGCATAAGGTGAAAAGTGAATTTGTGCCCACGGACCCATTTTTGTAAAATTGGTTTTCCGCCATTTTTTTATAGATCCGATTTAAATATTCAAATGAACATAACTTTTCAATCCAAAGGCTCAAAATTCAACAAATTTGGCACTCGCTAGAAATATCTTGACCTCCTCTGCCATGTAGGCCTCGAAACCCTAATTTTGAGAAGGTTATGTGGGAAAAAATTAGTAAACATTCTTCATGTCATTAATATAAGATCTAATTTCTTAAACAACCGAGATCAAATTTCATTTGATCCGTCTGTTCTTCCTTCTTCCACATGCAAAATAGACATAGAGTGGCAGACGTGATAGATTGTAGGAGGATTTGCAAGGGGATTAATGGTTGGTGGTTGAGATTTCGTGAGCAATATTCAATGCATCACAAGGGTGGTTGAACAAAGTTCAATTTTCCCTCTCTCTTTCTCTCTCGTTCTATATATATTGTAAGGAGGGGCATCTTCAAAGGGATGGTTGTTATTTCCCTTCGCCCTCTCTTTTTTTTTTCCTTAGGGTAGAATGTAGAGTCTAAGCCTCTTCTCATGGTTCTTTAATGGAATTTTCTTGCATCTTTCCCACCGATGATGTCTCGTGTGAAATTTTGGAGCAATAAAATTTATTTCGTGATGCATCTGTCCATCCTTTGCTTTTTTTGTCTCTTCTCGCCTCTCATCATTTTAGGGGTATACCGTGCATACTCTTATGTTTTTTTGCGGGTCCTGGAGCTGTGATTAATGGGTCTTGAAGTGGTTTCTATGTGAAATTTATCCTTGGTCGATGGTGCATCTTGTCCATTGCCTCCTCTGCTCACCTCTCTCCACTTCGTGCGCCGATCCGTGATCAGCCACTTCCTTTTCTAGTGTATCACCACTTAGTGTAGGCTCTCTTTCATCCTCTCTCTCTCCATGTCCCCTTGGAATGGTTAGATTAGGATAGATTAATTATTCCTTCACCGGAGTAGCTTGTGGCGGTAGTTTTTGGAAGCAGGAACCGACCTTCATCTAGAGAGCTCTCTCTATTTTTTAAAGTCCCACAATTTGAGAGATGCTCCATGTTATGCAATCACACCGAGAGTATCAACCCGTCAAGTTATAGACATTCAAGGGTGTTGTGATATTACACTAACATGCATCTATAAATGGATACGGCGTGGTGGGTTTATATTTTAAAAACATTTCACTTTTTTTATTTTTTGTAAAAGTGAAAAATAGGCCCTCATTACCTCCAAAGGATCTGATTAGTTGAAACAAGTCAGTGTGTGGAAAGGCAGAGGCCTCTCTTGTGTTTTTATGCTTCAAAGATCAAAGGCAGAAAGGTAGGTCCTTCTTGTGTTTTGAGGCATTATAGTGAAAGGCTTAAAATGTAAAAGAATACCTAAGACCCACAAAGGGACACGTGGCCATTTTTAAGTCAAAGGTGGAGAGGTGGGTTGTCGGGATACTTTAGGTGTAACATTCCCATTTTAAGACTTTAGAAACAAGGGATTTTTTTTGGAAACATAACGTTCTCTATTCTAAATAAAACATCATTTAGAACACACATTCCATGCCAATAAATCTCATAACAGATAACCATATGTAGCTATAATGACTCGGTATACTACCGATCTCTCATTCCATGACTCGGTTATCAACCGATCTCTCATGTTAACTTAAGTATAGAATAATTTATGTATACTACGTATACTTGGTTTTCCTACCCTATTCTAGGTACTGAGTGATCTATTTAAAGAACCTATCTAAATATTTTTTACCAATATTCATCTGACATTACCTTGCTTTAAATTAGGTGACATAGGACAACGGAAACCAACAACTTGCGATAATTTGGCCAAAGATTTTCAACATACTGTTCATGTTACTATTCCTATACGACATACTCGTCATTCTAGAATATGCCCTTCACCTCACTCTTTTGTTATCCAGAATGGTATTTACTGACTACCGTCAGTCCACTTGCCCAAGGTTTGACCCTAGCCCTAGTTAGCAACATAATTTGTTATAGGAAGACACTCACGATGACTTAGGATATATGGGCATACTCGGCTGACCTAAGTCATACAAAGCTACTACCTATCCCGAATATGCTACTAACTTGACCTAGAGAGAAACTAAGTACAAGTCCATATGAGTGTATATCTAGATGAATAATATGGAAGGGTGTTTCCACATGTCAACTGCAACACTATATCCATGAGAAGTCCAAGGAGTTCTCAAGGGTACAGTCCTATAGTTGGCATGTGCCAACATCCGTTAGAACAGATTCATCAAGATGTACATACCCCCTTAGTTGTTATTAATCATAATTAAATTGGATTAAAAATTTAGATTACAACAACCCTGCCTAACCCTAATATCAACATTCCATAAGTTCTTTATCAAACACTAGCCTGAGTAGATATAGATAACTTCATTAATTCATGTTTACATTTGTTATTAGTTAACATGGGATAAACGTGACAACAAACATTAGACGTTTAATTCTTAATGCAACCTAGTTGTCCAAATCAAGTGTGTCATCCACTTAGATTCAACTAGTGTTTACTTTATAAATGAAGGATAATGATTATAGATCATACCACTATTCCTTTTTCCTTTCATTCCATGAGAGAGGAAGAGTCTTCCTTTTCATGGTTAGATGTTAGGTTTAACATAACCTTTTTATCATTCGTTACTTATATAGTTTAATTGTATGTCCCAAACATATTTCATTATTAAACTATAGTTGTGTAGTTAGAGAATGACATCTTTTGCAATTTACCAAGTTCGTCATAATAAGGGAAATTATACTATCTCCTTAATCCAACTCAATATCTCGATAACAACAATAGTCTACAAATAGATATAATGAATTCTCGCCAAGATATCACCATTATTTCCAAAGATACAAGTGTAGACACCAAATTTGGGTCTTACGACGCTGTACCCCACATATCATCTCGCAACCTAACTATACCTCACCACCTAAAGCTTACACACTTAATTATTTATTAATTACCATATAATTAATAAATCCACATCTCCACCCCTGCCACCTCATCATGACCTAGCCCTAACCCTAAACCAACCTAATTAAGACCTATGACTTGGTCCAGACTCACACCCATGACTCATCACCCCTCACCCGCATCAAAACAAACCTAATAATAACTTGACCAAGCCCACAACTGATCCCTCGTGAGAAAGGGAGGGAAAGTTGGCTATTTTACTAAAAATAGCCAATTTTGACCTAATCGACATCGGTCCCTACTCGACCACCATCGGTTACGTAACCGCCATTGGTTCCTTGTAAATGACCTTCCCCAGCCAAAAACAAAGGATCCAGAATTCATTTGGGTAGGAAAGAGAAGTGAAACAAGCAGAAGAGGTTGCAGAGAAGAGCATCGAGCCGAAGACTGCAACTGAGCAACTGGATCACTGTCACCCTCATTCAAGCATTGGAAAAGACTAAGGATAGCTTCATCAGCTTGCTTTCCAATACCGGATCATCCCAACTAAGCCTTACTGTCACCACCACATTCCTTGGACCTGTATCTTCATCAGGAACCAGTAAGTATTATCTTGTAGTTCTTTGTTATCATTTTGCTTTAATTCATATCAAATGGGGAACTGACCACCTTCGAAAGGAAGTCTAATATTTCCTGGGCCTAAGGCAGTTCCCTCACCTATTGTCTAATTAAGATCTGGTGGTCTTGTATTCTTACTTATAGGTAGTCCTTCCCAAACAAAAAGGAGTTCTTCACAATCGATCTGATCTCTCTATGGTACACGCACACCTTCCCAACATTCAACAGGTATTCCTCCTAGCCCTAACCCTTATCTGTTTCTCAAGAGAATGAAAGGATAGAAGCAACTCTATTCCTAAACATTTTGGCATGCCCGGTGGGACCCATTTCGGGTTTCTTTCTTTCTTGCTTGCTTTCATATAGGGAGAATACTTGCTATTTGTTTCTGCTAAATATTCACAAAATATTTTGTCATTTTGGTAAAAGAATTTGTCTTGCTTTCATATCTTTGCATTTAGTGAAAGTCATCTTCTTTGATTCATCGAATATCATTTTTGATTTGGGTTTAAAACGCGTGCATCACATTCTTGCTTGCTATTTTTAATTCTAGTGAGCGTAGATTAAGTAACAGGTCGTACACGTGGGGGTGATATCCACGGTATTGACGAGAAATTAATATTACTCTCACTGCACAACACATACCAAATCACATCATAATCAACACAACAGCTCAAACATCCCCCTTCCCGCGGTATTCCTCCGCCCGATTGAGGTAGTCTTATGAACCAAAACAAACTTGACATCTCCCTTAGGTCTCTGTTTAGGATTGACATCATCTCGGCGTCTAAGGCATAATCCCAAAGTGATTAAAACTAATCCTAGGGTTAGTCTATTGATTTTCTTGTGCATCTTGCTTGTTTTTAGTTCTATTTCTCTCATCATACACTCAAGCTTGATGATCACTTCAAGATAGTTTGGTAGGTATATTAAGCATTGTTATCCTCAAACCAAGTAGCTTCTTACATCCTCTATTTGATTTCATAGTGCCACACCGGTCCCATACTACCAACATCGGTTAACTACCGATGCGGTTACATTTTGACCGACATCATTATCGACCACTATCGATTCTTGTGTTTAACAGTTCTTGACACACCAACAACCTATCAATTTCAACATTTTGTTGCTATTTTCATTCCAGATTGATTAAATCCCTATTGTGTCCTCTTTTCCATGGTTGTTATCACCTGGAAACAAGCAACAGCCATGGTTTCACATGCTTGTTCCATGCCTTTGCTTGAGTCACCCCCTTCGCATCCTATGGGGAATCCTAAGGATACCAGCAATTTTCCCAAGATCCCTGTAGGAGATAAGGAATTTTCCAAATTTTTGGATGCTAATCCTAGCGCCGTACAATATTATTTGTCTCATACCCCTGACCATACACCCGACGGTCAGCTCCTCGTTGGTATGCCTATTAGTATCGCTGCTCACTTAGCCCCTTCCCCACCTAATAACTCCACCTCACCATCTTCATCCTTAGCCCGTCTCCCAAATAGCTCGGTAGCTTTCGGTGGTTAATCTTTGTGCACTTGATTGGTTTTCCTCTAGTTAATCTGGGACCACACATATCACTACCGTCCACTTCCCCTACCTCATCTCTCTCATAGGTTGCCTCTTTCATCACTTGCTCTCTGCCACCTATACACACGAGCTTTCCCTCACAAGTTCCACCCACCTTTTCATTTCCACAAATTCATCCGGTGGCCTCAACCTCTTATATAGGACACCCTTATTCGGCTGCCCCAACACATTCATCACCATTATCTTATCAACATTCAATCCCATCATTGTCTAGTAGTGGCTCTTGGACCAATCCTCCTCTATTTACAACGAAAACACCATCATCTAACCCAACCAATGATTTAATCAAACAGATGATGGACAAGATGTAAAATCTTGAGGCTTCTGTTTCAGGAAGTCGTAACACCCTGACATATGAGCAAGTTTGTCGGGATCCTATTCACCCTTCTGTCCCCCTTCATACATATCCTCCTTAATGGGAATTACCGAAATTTACTCGCTTTAATAGTAAGGAGGACCCTCAACAACACTTGCGATCGTTCAGACATGCCTGCTATCTGATTGCTCATGATGATGCCTTACTACTCCATACCTTTCCCATGTCCTTATCAGGACCTGCCTTGGAGTGGTACAATGCTTTAACCCAGCATTCAATCTTCTCCTTTAACTAGTTAGCCCAATCTTTCTTGGATCACTTCTCCATCAATATTTCCAAGAAAGTATCCATTACCGACCTCTATGCCATCCAACAATTTGAAGACGAGTCTATCGCAGATTTCATTGGATGATGGCGGGGCCTCATCAACCAACTTACTTACGCCTCCTTACCTCAAAGCCGAGCTCATCGAACTATTTACGTGGGCTCATGCTAAACACATTTCTCCCACCCTCCAAATTCAAACTTTCCACACATTTGATGAGGCCTTTACTATGGCTCGAAAACTAGAGATTCAAGCCTTAGAGGAAGAGAAATTGAGGTTACGCAAAAAAGCTCAAATTTCTGGACCCAAGACTCTACCACCAAACCCAACACCACAAATTCTCACACATTGGCTTCTTCAAAATCAAAGGGGACGTACATGCCGTGACAGTCAAACCTCAAGCACTTTGTTTAATACCTAGCCAAAAGCCACCTATAAGTATAAATATGAGCCCATCAACTATACTCCTTGGGAGAAACTTATGGTGTAATCTTGGGCAAATTGCTTAAAGCGAGGAGCTATCACCTTGCCTCCTATTAAACCTCACTCTGGGTTTGATTCCACCCACGCTATTCCTTCTTGGTATAAAGAAAATGACTTCTGTAACTTCCATCGCGTGAAGGGACACAGTCACGAAAACTACAAGATGTTGAAAAACATAGTGCAGGAAATGGTTGATGCAGGGGATATAACTCTCGATAATCCTAATGCCCCCGCTAATCAAAATTTAAAAATTTTCAACAAACCATTTCCTAACCATGCATCTAACAGTAACACAAATCAAGACACCTCAGCCGAGGAGAAGAGTGTTCATGAAATCCATGCAGTTTTCAACTCCCAACCAAAAGCTTCTATCGAGGAAATTCTGAATCAGGCCTCTTCACTAACGCAGGGATCTCGCACCCCCTACACCACCATCAAGATAAGATGATAACCTTGCCATTCCTTTACCCATAAAGGAATTAACCACCCAGAGTTATCTTCTCATGAATGAGTCTTCTTACACCACATCCTTGCAAGACTGTGAGCGGATGTTATCTAACTTATCTATTTCCCAAACATTTCCTTCCGCCATCTATCTTGTAAAGAAGAAGGCTTACCACTTTTTCTGTCATCCTTAGAAGAGAAACCTCTCGAACTGACATCACCAAACTCCTTAATCATGATGGATCCCCTCAAACATGCCTTCCTACCTATTAGTTCTTCATCGCCTAAATATTTTCAGCGACCGGTTGACCTCTTAACACCCATTGATACATCACCTCATTTACCCCCTGTATCACACCCACAGTGGATCGGAATCACAACCCACCTCTCTTCCAAACAAAATTTCTTCTTCACACGTGAAGATTGTCATCCCTCAGAAGATAGACGAGTCCTATGGGAGTGTTTGAGTACACCATGCTCTACTCAAATGCAGATGACCGATCCAGACACCTCTACCATATACCCAGGTGTTTACAAAATCTTAAAATGCCTATGTCCTCATCTTCACCCCCCTCATCTCTACCGAATACCTCATCCACCTCTATTAACCTAACCAAACCTTCCCCTATGCTTGGGACTTCACCAATACCCAGCTAACACACCCACCTAAATGGATAGATTTATCCAAAATAAAGCCGTCCATCCACCTAGGAGACATACCCAATCTCCTCAAGTCCAATCTATGCCTCTTTCACAACTAAAACCCTCACCATCACACCTACCTTATATATTGGGACCTCACACCTCCACCTTGCCTCAATACATGATACCTCCCGTGTTTCTTTAAAACGACCTACACCTTCTGCGCACCCATACAGAGATCCACGGGTGTATCAACACGAGTCACCCCAAGTATCTTGTCCACCTACCAACCCTAAAAAACTCCATCATAAAAGGATTTGTTTGTTGTCACTCCTCTTTCCCCATGGTTGTTTCCTCGCCACCACATCATCTCGTGGCCTCATCATCTAACCAGCTAAACATGACTTCGCACCAAATAAGCCATGTTTAGTTAAATCTAATTATCAAAACCCCTTGTCTAAACCACCACCCGTACGAGACCAACCATACTCAACCATTACCAAAACCCACCCAATCAATAACCTCATCTTCCTTTGACTTTGACCCGCTCAAAGGATCTTACGCCAAGATCCTTGATATGTTGGTGGAGAATGCACCATTTCCCTACCCCCACTCGCCTCTATGATCCATCTAGACCTTGACCTATAGGTTATGATGAGTCTAAAATATATGCTTACCACCGCACACCAGGACATGATGTGGAGGGATGCAAAGCTTTGAAAGCCATCCTTCGTCAGTCACCTATCTCGGATAGAAAGGTTAAGAAAGACAACTTACGAAGGGAGAAACCTTTAGCTTCAATCCCTCTCTATACCACTGTCTCCACCTCACCAAGATCTATCATTATTGCAACCCCACCTCTCGAAGACAATGACTTATCCCTGCCATCTTCCTCCTCTCGTGTTCACGAGATCAACATGATTAGTATTGCTACTCGAGGGCAGAAAAAAAATGGGAAAGCTAAAGAAAGCACACCTGCAGCCTCTCTTTCTCTGTCCGCCATCCCGATCACACCACCACCTAAAGTGGTTATTCGTGGACCTACCTACCCCATCTCTGATGGAGTTTCCCATCGTACCATGATCAAACAACTTCACCAATCACCTATAAAAATGACACTGTATGATCTCGCTTCAAACATCTAAATCTCATCGAAAAGCTATAATTGAAATCCTTCAAGGGATAGAGGTCCTACCTAACGAAACCTTGCCCGTTGCCTCCATCTTAACACCCAACCACGTTGCTTCTCTCACCAAACAATCTACCACTTCTGTCCCTATACAACAAGCTGCTGCTATCAGTTTCTCTGAAGATGAAATTGTTGTCTTTGGTGCAGAAGATCCTTACCCGCTCTTTTCATCTCGGCTTACGTCCGGGACATCCGAGTACGTCGTGTTATGATTGATGGGGTGCTTAGCCTAAACATCATCTCTTCCAAAGCCTTCCAACAAATGAATATCCCTTCTAGCTGCATGTGTGCCAACCCCACCATGTTGCGTTCATTCAATGATGCTATTACTTCTACTTTAGGCACCGTGATCCTTAACATTCATGTAGGGCCATGTACCTTACCCGAACTCTTCTATGTCCTTGAGGGATAATTCTAATACAACATGTTGTTAGGTCACCCTTGGATCCATGCTATGGGATGCGTTCCCTCCACCTTACATAGATGCATAAAATTTGAGTATGAGGGGAAGTCATACACCGTAAAAGCTGATGCTCCCCTTGAAAACCTGCAATAGGTTATATCTCCCTAATGATGTGCTTGTACCAGTCAAGGAACCCATTCATCAACCCAAACATCTACTTCACCCACACCTCAACCATCCACCTTCGCCACACCTACACTTTCAACCAATGAAACCGCCACCGCAAATACCACTTCCTTCCCCACGGACAACATCCTAACCTCAGATCCCTTGGTAGATGTTTTTCAACGCCTTACACTGGGGGAGTATCACCTATATAATGTTAGTACTTTCCATACCCCATAGGAGTACGGACGATTACATGCGCATCCTACCTATGACCGTCCCGTGGGGGGTTATCTCTATGGACCGCCTAATTTCCACACCAACCTAATGTATGGGGGTGTCGACGCATCCTTCATTACCCCTAAACCTCCCCTTGGTGTGGTTCCCTTCCAATCCGATTTTCAATATCTAACAAATCGTCATTTCACCCTCACCTTCTTGACTTGTCATAAGCTTTCGGAAGGTTTTGGTTTCGGTCTTTATGAACAAGGCCGACATACAATCATTCCCGTGACTACACGCAAACACAAAGATCGTAGTGGTCTTGGATTTTCTAAAACACTTACACCAAAGAAACCTCGTTTCAGTTGTATCCGGGAAGACAATGACATTACCTCTTCTGAACCATCATCACCTATTTTTCCATCTTCACCCACAGAGTCGATAGACCCAGAATCTATCCCTCCTAATTTTTTTTTTTTTTCGTAAATGCTATCTTCCTGGGTCCTCTCACTTATCAACGCAATAATGAAGACCCATATTCTCTTCCTTCGTATCAAACATGATCGAAGAAGACTTCGCCTTGATTAATGTTGTTGAGTTCCGGGATGTCGACTCCATCCTCACTTACCTTAGCAGAGACATAACTCTTATTTCAACGTGCCTTACCATCTAAAACTCAAACCATGTTGAATGAGTCGACTATAGAAATCAACATCTACCCAAAGGGCGATCCTCACATTGTGAAGATCGGACAATCTCTTAACACATTAGAACAAAGCGCCTTCATTACCTTCCTCCGTGCCCATGACCAAGATTTCACTTGGTCTATGACGACATGCCAGAATCGATCCTAACATTGTTGTCCATAACATTACTCTGAAACTTGACTCCAAACTAGTTAAACAGAAACTAAGAAAAATGCATCCACGCATTGCCCTCTTGGTCAAAGAAGAGCTTCAACGACTCCTTTTTGTTTCCTTCATCTTACCTATTGATTATCCTCAATGGATTTCTAACATCGTACCTGTCACTAAAGCGATGGGGGGACTTCGGATATGTACGGATTTCCAGGACCTTAACCTCACTTTACCAAAGGATGAATTCCCCCTACCTAGTATTGATCAACTTGTTGATCTTACTGTAGGCCATGGGATGTTTTCTCTCATGGATGGCTTCTCGGGATAATCAAATTTTGGTAGCCTCGGCCAATCAACATTAAAACTACCTTCATTACTCCTTGGGAACCTTCTTCTATCGTGTCATGTTGTTTGGCCTTAAGAATTCTGGTGCGACCTATCAGTGGGCTATGACTTACATTTTTCATGACAATATGCACACTATCCTTGAGGATTATGTTGATGATCTTCTTGGCAAATCTAAACATCGCAGTGAACATCTCGATGTTTTAACCATTATTTTCAATCACCTGTTACAATACTGTGTTCGTCTTCAACCAAAGAAATGTGTCTTTGGTGTCTTTTCAGGAAAAATCCTTGGTTTTATCATCTCTTTGCGTGGCATTGAGGTTGATCCGGCAAAAGTCAAAGCTATCCTAAAAATGCCCCCACCCACTAACCTCAAACAATTGCGTAGTTTGCAGGGAAAACTCCAATCTATCTGGCATTTCATCTCAAAACTCTTGGATCGATGTCAATCTTTCCATCATCTCCTTAAAAAGGACATTTCCTTTCAATGGAGCAAAGAGTGCCACTAAGCCTTTGAGGCTCTTAAAGCCTATCTCTTGCAGCCACCCATGCTTGTCCCACCTCGGGATGATCTCCTTTCTACCTTTACCTTTACCACCGACCATGCTATGTAGGAGCCATGCTCGCACATCGTGACTCTGAGCATCGAGAACAAGCCATTTATTACATAAGCCATACTTTTATGGATTACGAGACTAGGTATACACATGTAGAAAAGTTGTGCCTAGCCCTATCATTCATGGCCACCAAACTCCAACATTACCTTCTGAATCACAAAACTTTTGTCATCACCAACGCTGACCAAATCCATTATATGTACGCCAAACCTCATCTAAACCAACGCATCGCCCGATGGCTTATGCTCCTCGCTGACCTCGACCTTGAGTTTGTACACCAGAAATCAGTCAAAGGACAAACTATCGCAGACCAACTTACGGAATCCCCTTTACCTAGGGAATAATTTACCAATTTTACTTTCCCTAACAAACTCATCGCAACTCTTTCACTCAGTGAGGTGTCGTATCCAATGACCTTCTTCTTCAATGGATCCAAATGCCAGCACGACAGAGGGGCAGGCATTGTTCTCATTCCTCTTGATGTTGAACCTATGCCTCTTTCATTCCGGCTCGATTTCCCCTGCACTAATAATACAGTGGAATACAAGGCCCTTGTTTTGGGTCTCCAGGTTGTGTTACACTTAGGTGTAAAGTCTATTAACATTTTCAGTGTCTCTCAATTGGTAGTCAATCAAGTTACGGGCATCTACCAATGTAAAAATGAGGAACTTTAAAAGTACAAACATTACGTGGATTCACTTTTGACCTTATTTACTCATTATTCTATCCAAACCATTCCCCGCTCAACTAATAAATTTGCGGATACTATGGCTTGCTTGGCCTCGCAAATTCCTACCTCACCAACTGACTCTGACATATTTGTCTTGGTCCAACAACTCTTTGCCCCATCTTACTCAGTCCCAAATGTTTGTATGGTAAATAATGTATCTACTAATTCGCAGGATACCTGGTATCACCAATTTCACAACTACCTTACAACCTCTGTTCTCCCACCTGACCTTACTAGTAACGGAAAACGTGCTTTTCTTAAAATTTTTTCTCTTATGTTGTTCATGGGGGAATCCTCTATAAACGTGGCTTTGATGGCATCCTCCTTCGATGTCTAACCGGTGTGGAGGTCACCTATACCATCCAATAAGTCCATGACTGAATTTGTGGTGGACACTTTAGTGGTCTTACCATGGCCAAACGGATCCTTTTCCCGGGCTATTATTGGCCTACTCTTAATAACTACTCTTTGCTACGAATATGTTAATCGTTGTGTTATGTGTCAAAAACATGCCAACCTTCAACATACTCCTAGCCACCCACTACAGGTCGCACGAGATCTTTGGCCTTTCTCACAATGGGGTTTAGACCTTATTGGTGAGATTCACCCACCTTCTTTGTAACGTCACCATTGGATAATCACAACAACCGAATATTACACTAAATTGGTGGAGGTCATTCCACTCATTCCAACCAAAAAAGAAAAAATCGTAGAGTTCATCAACCATCACATTATCTGTTGTTTTGGTGTTCCTCATTGCCTGATAACAGATAATGGAAAATCTTTCAAAAATAAGTTGTTACAAGACCTTTGTGACAACTTTGGTATCAAACTTAGCTTCTCATCACCTTACTATCCACAAGAAAATGGTCAAGTTGAATCTTCTAGCAAAACCCTAACCAAAACTCTCATGAAAGTCATTAACGATTCCGGAAACAATTGGCTTGATCACATCCCCTTTGCCCTTTGGGCTTATCGTACCAGCATTCATACCTCCACTAATGCCACACCATTCTCTTTGGTATATGGTACCGAGGCAGTCTTGCCTCTTGAAATACAAATCCCTCCCTAAGAATATCTCTCCAGGATATTCTCATAGTGATGATTTCCACGCCAAGAGCGGTTAGCCCAATTAGAGCTTCTTGATGAGCGTCGTCTTACAGCTCTTGACCACCTTCAAATCTATCAAAAGTGCATCAAGTGTGCTTATGATAAGAGAATTCATGAGCGTACCTTTTAGATTGGTGATCTTGTCGTCAAAGAGAATCAACATGTGACTAAACTAGAAAATAGCAAACGTGGAAAATTTACTCCTAATTGGATTGGGCTTTACATTATCACTCACACTTACAGGACAGGGAACTTACCATTTAGCTTTGCTTAATGGTAAACCTGAGCTTTGAACCCCTTAATGTCTTGCATCTCCGACCATTCTACTATTGAATTTAGTGTTACATCACTTCTTATCTACCTTGCGCTCGTCCCTTGAGCTCATTTACCACCTCATATAGTTTGTTTCATGCATCTCAAAGTAGAATCAACCTCCTGTGGTTTGATCATCACCTCCTCTTAAAGATTTCTTCCCATTTTTAGTCTAGCCCATGACTTAAAAGTATCAAAATAACACGTTCTCAATTATACAATTAATGGATACTCTTGAGTCAAACTTCCCGCAAAACTAGATGCTTCATGCCAAATGGACATCTAGACCTCTGCTATTATAAATAGACTACTCCTCGAAGGATAGCTATACACAAAAGCCGCATCTACTACTATAATAGACGGTTCCCTTGAAGGATAGCTATACAAAGTCAGCCTCTATCAGAAGCTTCTCGCATTGATCAGCTTTTTGAAGACCTCAAGAACAACAAAATGCATATCCCATATAGACTTCCTACATCGATCAGTCTATATCCAGAAAAATAAAAGCAATATTCAAAAGAACTTTTGAATCATGGACTTTTCTATTTAGGTTTGGTTCTCTTTCATCAGAATAATCACCTTATAACAAGTTCTCTGCACCCCAGCTATACCATCCACCTCACCTCACCATTCTTCAAAACAACAAAACTCAAGGAACGTGACGTATATCCGATATATTGTGATTATACAATTCTTTTCACCTATTGACTTCTCACCTATGCAAGGTACCTAGGGATTCAAGCTCATCCTATGATAATACGTGATTTGTTTAGCTCTTTTCAACCTGGGACATTTTTACCTCTTTTAGCCGAATCTAGGATTATATGTTGACCTTAATCGGGACATGGTTCCCTTTATGCTTGGGTAAGCTAACCCTCGCTTCACCTATACCTTGCCACATAAAACTTTTACCAACCAAAAATATCCTAAACACAACCAAACTGCCTAAATTCATCTCTCCCTCGGTCCTAAGGGAGAACTACATCGATCTGAGGCCCCTCCTTGCTTTGTGCAATGGGCTATGTAGGAATCACTTGGGAGACTAGCGGTCTCCCAAGGTTAGCTCGACCATACCCTACCATAACCTATCATGTGTTGTGTTTTTGCTTAAAAATATAAATGATTTCATATATTTATATTGATAACACTCACCTTTATCCTTTATCAATTCAAAACATTCAAAACACAAACATTTCTTATTATTATCATAAACTCAAAATCACCATACATATTCGAGTTTTATTTAGATGTTAAACAAATACATCTTATCTATCATCGACGCGAATTCGGCATCCTTATTTATTCTTCTACCCCTATAAAATTCAAGTAGACCCCCACGCCTCATCCCAAACTAGGTAGTGATGGTGATCATCGATGCCGCTCACCTAGCCTCTCCATCCTCAAAGGTTCCACTACTTTTGGTTCATCCCACCGATCCACCAATCTCTCCTCCCGTAACATATGAATATGCCCTCTTGCGTGAAGTAATCTCACCTCTAGTCTCTCCACTCGTGACTGCGAAACCGCTAATAATCCCATTGTATCATTCACCTATGTTTGAAGCTAGTGAACTAAACCCTATAGGTGATCTCTCTCTGCTGTAATCACAGTTATGTCAGGATGATCAGCCCTCTCACGTGTACCTCGTAGCTTTGCTACCCACCATAATCTATAAGCCTCTGTCACTCCTGCATCCATTACCCCGTGATTGACTAAGCTGTCTCTTCTGGTCCTTCTAGAGGTGTTGGCCGAGGAGGTGAGAATGCTGCCTCGGCATCGATCCTCATGTATGGTCTATAAGCCATGGGTATATCCTGAACAAATCCAAATTTTTGCCATACGTGATCTAGAGGAATCCTCTCGTACTCACTGGCTTTGTGTCCGATATCCACCTCAATCGCTCTACACCCCTCATGTACACCACTCGAACTGTTGTTACTTTCTCTAAGCATTCAAGTGTTGATATGTGATTTCTTGTAAAGGATGTGTTCCTCGATTGAAATCATGCTTGCAATATCTTGAATTTACAGCGATTAGATCTCGACTGAGTCAAAATATGAATAGACTCTTTTATTTATTTCATTTTGCGTCTGAATATTAATCTGATCTTGGGAAATGAAATGGTTCCCGATATCAAAGTATATCTGGAAGGTCTCGATTGTAGACCAGGTAATAATTCGTTGACATACAATTCTGCATTAAGAACAGGAGCTAACTCCACTCTAGAAGGTATGATACAGGTCTTTCCGAGTTTTCAGAACGAGGACCAAACGAAGTTATTAAGGGTTAGTAACCTAAAACTAAAACCTAACCTAGGGGTTAGATTATTGTTAGTCTAACCTAGACCTAGGCTATTTGTTAATATCCTAAGTTAGTATCTTTGTATAAATTTGTTAGTGTGGGCATTACCCTAAACTCTAACCTAAGATACTAACCTAACTTTGGAGGAGATTATGAAGGGGCCGATGAAGGGTGGCGAACCATGGCGGTGTTTTCTATGGCAATAAATGTAAGGGATAAGGATGAGGGACAGGTCATGGCGGAGGCTTAAGTGGCGGCTAATTTGTGCAGACTTGGCAATTGCTAAGTTTGGAAATGGACTTAAATTTTTAGTTGGACTGTCGCCAATTCTGGCGGTCGGTGGGAGTAGAGTTTAAGCGGGAAAATTGGTTAATGGCATTCAATACTCTCGGAAGTCGAGCTTGGAACTCGCGAGAAGGCATGCAAGCGGAAATTTGGGGGTTTGTTTGGCTTGTCGCGATTTTCGGTCTTCTCTCTCTCTCTCTGCTCGTTTACTGGTTCTTCGCACCAGTTCTCTTTGAGTTGCATGGCATGTATGAACTGCCATAGCTCTTTTCTCTGTCATGGAAGATATATATGCGATGAAGACAGCGAAATTTTGTGGGTTGCTTTATCGTGGAAAAAGAAAAGGGAGTTTGAGCTCTTCTTCCAGTGGTGCCTTGAAATTTGATCAACATACAGGCATGCTAGGCCCTAACCTTTAAATATCTTGCTGTTTTTCAAGTGCTTTCATTAAAACAACTCTGTTCAAATGTTTTGTGAAGATTGGATGAATTTTCTATGAGATCTAGTTTGATTTTCTGGCACTGTATCTCTTCTGGTTCGATTTTTCAATTTCCTCTTGATGGGTGTTTGTTGAAATCGAACTTCAACTCTATTTGTTTGAGTATTCGTTCTGGCTTATGCATGTGAGGTATTTATTTATAAGGTTCGAGTGTTCGGCCTGTTTGGCGTGAGCCCTTAGAATATACCTATGTGTAGTATGAGACCACTGTATGTCTTTGATTCGTGGTCGTTGTCTTGTTATTGAAACTGTATAAAATGATTTGGGTGATTACTGTAAGATTGATTGTACTATCGTTTCTTTGAAAACTCTGTCGTGGGATTTGTTGACAGCGACTAATGATACTTTCGGGTTTCATTTGTTTTCAATTTTTAGCTTGGAACAGGCAACTGTAGTGTTACCATAGTCTTTTCGACCTAGCGGAAGTTGTTTTCCTTGTTATTAGGTTAGCGGGATTACTTGCGCACTGTGTATAATATAAATACACCTGTACTTTGTGGTATCGACTCAGTGGAGTCGATGATTGAATCGTATTGCTATCTATTGCTGGAAATGTAGATTCATCCATAAGTTTTGTGAATGGATTTTTGTGAAAGCCTGATAAGATGAAACAGGGCTTTTGGCTACTGTATATTTGAAATAATTAAAGGATAAAGACTTCCTGTGTAGGCATTTTCTTTTCTATGAGAAAGCTGTTCGAAAGTTCGAAGCGGCTCAGTTGCTGTCCTTGCTTGAAATGGGTATTCGATTTGTTTCACTTATTCATTCTGAATGTTAGCCATGAGTGGTATATATGGATTTATCAACCAATTTCATAGTACGTTGCTGTAGGTACAGAGGTTATAAGTGCAAAACCTTTAACAGTTACATTGTGATTATATAGATTTAAACTATTGTGGCTTGGACGACTCTGAGGAGTCGATTGAATGATTCATTTTATTTTTGAGCCAAATAAAGTTAAGTGTTGGTATTTTAAGTGCCGGCGACTTAATGGAATAACATGTATTTCGATTTTGTTATTGCGATTGGAATTCCTTCGTGTTTTTGGGATTTTGAGGTACAGATTCTTAGGTGGACATGTATGTCTTCGACCTGTGCAAATTAGTGTAAAATGATTGGCAGAGAGTAATTGTTGTCTGATTATTGTTATGCTTTGTTGATGAATGTCAGTATGAATTCTTATGCATTTGCTTGAATTGATACCTCCGTTTGAATCATTGGAATTCTGGAAAGGTAACTAGTACTTCTGTCTCCTTTTGAGCTTGACCTTGGACTGTCTTTGTTACTTTTTGAGGTCCTTGAGTATGGATGACCGTTTCGTGTTCTGACCTTGTTGGGTAAGTCGCGAATATCACTCCAAGACTTGTATGCGGCAAGGTAAGGATCGTTGGCTGAATTCCTTTCTTTTACTTCAGTCCGATTTTGACTGAGCAAGAATATGTATGCTATGTTCTTTTCCATTTAATCTGTCCGATTTGACTGTGCATGATTTGGAAATACCGTGTGGGCAACATAGCATAGTCCATTGGAAACCTTCGATTGCTTGATACGATAAGGTTGTTGTTTTCAGCGATACGCTTGTATTTCTTGTTTTCAACTTGTGTCAATGCCTTACTGTGTAAAAGGAACTAGCATTAGGCTTAGGGTTGATACATGTTTTGTTGATGTGTTAGTTGCTGTACAAGAGTTTGCTGTGTTTCTGTTTCTTGATTAAACAGTGATCTTGGTTGCGGCTTGTCTAACTTGTTCATTTTTATACTGGTTGAATGTTTTCATATGTGAAGGCAGTACAGTGATGAACTTATGAGAAAGGAAGTATGAATGGTTTGGTTCTTTCTCTTCCTTTATTTAAAATTATTGATAATTGACTAGCAGTGGGAAATTGTTGTAACATATTGGTGGAATCCTGAATTGTTATGTTATTTCCTTTTTGGAGAATGAAACAATCTGACCAATGTTGTGATTTTGGATTTAATGATTGTTGTGTACATTCGTTCCTTGTTTCTTAATATTTGATGAAATATTAGAAAGTGATTTAGACTATTTGTAACAATGATAGAGTTACATATTTGTAATCATTTTGTGTTACAAGGGGCATAGTCGATTATGTTTACTTATGTGAATATCAGATCTCATTTAAACAGGGTGTTTAATGAAAACAATTGATGGATTGCAATTGTTTTAAAAGTTAGTGCTTATCATGCTCAGTTCATTGAACTGACTCATGTTGACTATTTTTGCAGATGGTTGCCGTAAGAGGTAAAAACAATGCAGATCGGCGGTGATCGGATAGTTTATTTGATTTATAAAAATTACTGACTTGATTTTATAGATGTACTATATGTGAAAAGATGTTTCTTTTCCGTTAGCATTATATTAAGCATGCTGTTGCATAAAATGTAATTGTATGAGTTTCGAAAGGAATGAAAATAAGTGTTTGATACTTATGTGTTGTATTCTATTCTGAAAGATGAACTTCTTCGGTTTATGTAACGAAGGGGCATAGTTATCTTTGTATAATATGGATGCTTTTGTGATTGACAATGAAAGCTTGTAAGTAATTAGACTAAATTCTTATGAGTATTTAGTAGTTCTAATTTGTTCTAGCAAAAGCAATATTGTAATTTAATTATTGTCTCTCTAGAAGATAGGTTAAAATTGAGCCTAAAAGAGAACGCTAAACAAGTTGGATTGAATTACTAATCCCTAGTCCTAAGTATAACAGGACAATAGTAAATTGGATTCTTAATCATTTATATCTCTAAACTAAAAAGTATGATATAAATTCAGTTAAGAGAACTGATAGGCAATCAAAGGAGTTCAGATGGCAATCTCAAGTAAAGGTTATGAGATATTGTCCCATTCTGTTGCTTTAGAATCAGGTGTATTCTAATGACTCCTTGATGAGAGCGTGACCGTAATACCTCTACCAGTAATGAGTCTTTTAGAGGAGGGTCGTCTTAAGACAAAGAATCCAGGGATTTAAAAAGGCTAACCTTAGGGAAAAGTCTTTAAAAGTAATTTAATCTCAAGTGCGTAACGCTTGTTATGGGGTAGATCTTCTCGAGGCGGATTTAAAGGTTGACGACATAAAGTCGACTGCAGGGCTGTACCTCCGAGAAGATTAGGATCTTCTCGAAGTTACAACAATGCAGGTGACTTATGGCGACACCCTTTGCATTGATCGCTAAGATTTACACTTGATTTCGCACGAGTTACCACAGGACCGATTAAGAACGTGGTCATGTTATAAGGCGCCTCGGAGATTTGGGGTATCATGCACCTTTGGTTGAACTGCAAGGTTGAACCAGTATGTCATCATATCCCTAATCCTCGTGGGCATCCATATAACATTATCACCTTGTTAATCTGCCTCCGAGTGATTCAGTTGTGAAAGGAAGGACTGACAGTAGTCAGTATAAGACATTCTATATAACATATGAATGGGGTGAAGGGCGTATTCAGATTGGCGAGTATGCCGTTAAGGAATACGAGACATGAAAACATATGTTTCAAATCTTTGGCCAAAGTATCGCATAGTTTCTGATTACGTTGTCCTAATTCACCTAGTCTAAGGGATGAGATGCCGATGAATAATGGTAACATTATTCGATTAGATTCCTTGACGAGCATTACGAATCCCAGTTAGGAAGAGAACCGCCAGAGTGTTGTGTTAAATAAAAACACTAACTCTTTTTACTCATGAATAGATCGGTAGATTACCGAGTCATGGAATGAATAGATCGGAGGTATTCCGAGTCATTACAGCTGCATATGGTTGTCTGTTATATAAATGGTTATTTGAATTGTGAGTTCTAAATTATGTATTTAGAACCAGTATGCAATTATCAAAAAAAAAAAAAAATTTGACTTGTTCTATTGTCTAAAATAAGGATGTTACATCTTGGTATCAGAGCAGAAGGTTGCAGCTCTTGGACCTATTGAGTCCATAATCTGATAAAAACCTGAATTTTCTTGTAACGAGAAAATGGTTAGAACAAGGGAAACGTTGCGAGTAATGCTCCACTTGAAGGAGGAGCGCGGCAACCAAAAGCTGGATGAGATCCTTGCTGCCTGTTGGACACAGAGATCGCTTGGCTGTACTTGAACAGCGGGTGACGGGAAATGAGGAGGATGAAGAAGAAGGCGATAATAATCGTCAGCAGCAACCTCCCGAGGCAATCCCGACACGGGTGTTGATGTTAATCTTTGTGAATGCACCATGCAACCAGAAAATAAAAAGGCAGTTAGCGTGCAGAACTCACTAATGATATAAAAGGATAAGTCCACCTAAATGCGATGGCACCACATTAGGAGATGGAGCGAAGCGGCTCGTGCTCAAATAAATGGAGAAGTACTTTGCAATAAGGAACTTCTCGGAAGAAACCAAGGCTATATGGGAGCCTATCGGCTTTCACACGAAGCATCTTCGTGGTGGGATAGCCGAAAAGCCAGCTAAACATTGATGAGACCAATATCACTTGGGATCAATTTAAAGGCTATTTTAGGCAACGTTGGCTGCCACAACTTTTCTATGATCGAGAAAATGACGAGAATTTGAGAACTTGACCCAAGGAAGTTAACAAGATGGCAATTAGGAGCGGTTTACAAAACTCCTCAAGTATGTGCCGCAGTATCAAACTGACGAAAAATTCAGGATACGGAAATTCATCATGGGATTGAATCCTGTGATAGGGGGAGAGGTCGATGTTCACAGTCCAACCACTATGGAAGGAGTTGTTGAGAAGGCCATAAGGCAAGAACAGAAATTAAAGGCTATTTCTGCGCATAAGGAGGAAGTGCGGAAGAAGACTGCAAACCCTTCTTCAACCTCTCTTGCACCCAGAAAAGGACCGTGGAAAAAGTTTGGAAACAAGAGTAAGTTTCCGGGGGGATAACAATAAGAAAGCAGCGATAAATAAACTGCTTTGAAATATAAGGGATAATTTTGTTAAAAACTATATTAATGGACGAAGTCCTATGGAGGACAAATATGACAATTTCAAGGCTGGAGGTAATGCTGAGCCTAAGAAGGGACCTGTAGGAGGCTGCTACACTTGTGGTAAAGATCATTACGCAAATCAATGTCCTTTAAAGAAGGACGATCGTAATCAATGACATAAGATACATGCTTTGCCCGCAAACAAAAAGGTGAAAAGCAAGCAACACCTATAGAAGTTAGGGTAAGTTATTCGGCATACATGTCACTATTCTTTTTGATACGAGAGCTCTTGAATGTTTTATTTCTAATAAACTTGCTTCTAAACTTAAAAGAAAAGCTGGGAAAATGGATAAATCTTGGACTGTAGAGTATGGTAATAATTCTGTTCATACAGTGAGTATGTGTCTCTTTGGAGCAGTTCTTGATTTACCTAATTTCTCCACGGAAGTTGATCTCTATGTTACACCTTTGGGATCGTATGACATTATTATTGGTGTCAATTGGTTATCTGACCATAAAGCAAAGGTAGATTGCTATGAGAAGAACATAAAATGTTTAGATGATCAGTGGAATCGAGAGATTCAAGGTGTGAAACGAGAAATTTCAGTTAGAAAGCTGTCAGCTATGCAGCTTAAAAAGGCTAAGAATAAAGGATGTACCCTTTATGCAGTAAAGATATCTGAATCTTCAGAAGAAGATAGTGATTTCATGAAGCAAATTCCACTGTTACAAAGTTTCAGGGATGTTTTTCCTGAGGAATTACCAGGGTTACCTCCCAAGAGAGAATTTGATTTTACCATTGAAATCAAGCCTGGAACTGAACCTATTTCCAAGGCGCCTTATCGGATGACTACTACGGAGTTAGTCGAGCTTAAGGCACAACTACAAGAGCTTTTGTCTAAAGGATTGATTAGACCAAGTGTTTCGCCTTGGGGAGCACCAGTGATATTTGTGAAAAAGAAGGATGGAACACTGAGGCTGTGTATTGATTATCGGATGTTGAACAAAGCAACGATCAAGAACCGATATCCACTTCCTAGGATCGATGATCTGTTTGATCAGATGCGTGGAGCAGCGGTTTATTCTAAGATAGATCTTCGATCTGGTTATCATCAGCTAAGAATTAAAGAGGAAGATATTCATAAAACAGCTTTCCGAACAAGGTACGGACATTATGAATTCACAGTTCTAGCCTTTGGGTTAACTAATGCACCTGCAGCCTTTATGAATTTAATGAACAATATTTTTCAAGAATACCTGGACAAGTTTGTACTTGTATTCTTGGACGATATTCTCATTTATTCTAAGAGCGTTGAGGAGCACAATGAGCATTTGAAGATAGTTTTGGGAATTTTGAGAAAGAGAAAGTTGTATGGTAAGTTATCCAAATGTTCTTTCTATGATTCTGAAGTTCGCTATTTGGGTCATGTCATAAGTAAGGAAGGAATCGCTGTAGATCCTTCAAAAATAGTGGCAATAACTGAGTGGCCTGCACCAAAGAATGTGCATGAAGTAAGAAGCTTCATGGGTCTTGCAGGTTACTATAGAAAATTTGTAAAGGATTTTTCTAAGGTAGCTGCACCAATAACTTCATTGCAGAAGAAAGATAAGAAATTCATGTGGAATGACAAGTGCGAAGCGGCTTTCAAAAGTCTGAAAGACCAGTTGACTTCTGCACCTATATTGGCTGTACCAGACCCTAATGGGAATTTTCTTGTTTATGGCGATGCTTCGGGAAGGCCTTGGAGGTGTTTTGCTACAAAATAATCAAGTCATAGCTTATGAAAGTAGAAAACTTAAGATTCATGAGCTGAATTATGCCCCTCATGATTTGGAACTTGCTGCCATTGTTCATGCGCTTCAAGTTTGGAGACACTACTTACTAGGGAAACCTTTTGAGTTGAAAACTGATCACTTGGGTCTGAAATATATATTTACTCAGCCCAACCTGAATGCCAGACAAAGAAGGTGGTTAGAATTTTTATCACAATATGACTTTGATATTAGCTATATCAAAGGGAAGGAGAATAGAGTAGCTGATGCTCTAAGTCGTAGGAGGCACATTTCTGCTCTCATAACGTTGAGAACTCAGTTTAAAGACGAGGTAAAAAGTGCCTCAGAATCAGATGCATATTTTCAGCAAGTAAAAACGCAACTGGCTTTGCGCAGAACCTAAAGATAAAAGGTATGAAGGTTTTCATCTTGATAATGAAGGAGTCTTGCGTTATGAAAATAGGGTATATGTACCTGTGCTGAATGATTTGAGAAAGAAGTTGTTAGTTGAATTTCATAATTCACCTTTCTCTGGGCACCCGGGTATCACAAAAATGCTAGCTGATTTGAAACAGCAATACTTCTGGAAAGGTATGAAAAAGGATGTGATAAATTTTGTGACTCATTTCACGGAATGTCGGCGGGTGAAGGTAGAGCATATGCACCTGCTTTGGATCACATTATATCCTCATAGCATACCGCAGTACAAATGGCAAGTAATAACCATGGATTTTGTACAAGGACTACCTATGTCCAGGAATAAGCATGATGTTATCCTGGTAGTTGTAGATAAACTGACTAAGGTAGCTCATTTCATCGCTGGAAATCTAAAGGATGATTCCCCAGTGCTGGCCAAGAGGTTCGTACACGAAATTTTCAGATTGCATGGTGTACCAGAACTGATTATTTCTGACAGGGATCCTAGAATGACGTCAAGGTTTTGGCAAACGCTTAACGCAGCCCTAGGAACAAAACTAAACTTCAGTTCTGCATATCATCCAGAAACGGATGGGCAAACTGAGAGGGTAAATCAAGTGTTGGAGGACATGTTGCGAATGTATTGCATGGATCAACAGTATAAATGGGAAGAGTATCTCCCATTAGTTGAGTTCGCATACAACAACACTTATCACTCTTCGCTTAAGATGGCACCTTTTGAAGCACTTTATGGAAGAAAGTGCAGAACCCCTGTAAGTTGGGACAGTGTAGAGGATAGAGTGGTAATTGGAC
The DNA here is from genome assembly GCA_018340775.1 of Taxus wallichiana var. yunnanensis. Lineage (NCBI taxonomy): Eukaryota > Viridiplantae > Streptophyta > Pinopsida > Cupressales > Taxaceae > Taxus > Taxus wallichiana. Next base: position 1,014,221,929 of record CM031237.1, read on the forward strand.
CAGAGATTCTCACAGAGATGGAACAGCAAGTTAAGCTGATTCGTGAACGATTAAAGGAAGCAGCGGATAGACAGAAGAGCTATGCTGACCTTAAGCGGGTTGATAGAAAGTTTGAGCTTGGTGATAAGGTTTTTCTGCGTGTTAAACCCAGAAAGAGTTCTATAACTTTTGGCAAGGCTGCCAAGTTGTCACCACGATATGTGGGACCTTTCGAGATTGTCGAAATAATCAATCCTGTAGCTTATCGTTTAGCATTGCCACCTGCTTTATCTCGTATGCATGATGTTTTCCATATTTCTTTGCTTAAGAAATACGTTTCAGATCTGTCACATGTTTTAAATTGGAATTCCTTGCAGGTCCAAGACCCAGGAATAATCGTGGTTAAACCCACAAGAGTACTGGAAACTCGCCAATTGCATTTGAGAAATCGTGATATTCAGCAATGTAAGGTCCAGTGGGACCAGTTTAGCGAAGAAAGTGCAACTTGGGAAAACCTGGAAGAGATGAAAATTGCTTTTCCTTCTCTTTTTGCAACAGAATGAAATCTGTTGATAAAATACTGTTATGAACTTATTGTTTTTAAGTATTTATGAAAGCCAGATGAAGGCAGACTTTATTCAAGTTGAATAAAAGTGTTGTGACATTGATTTCTGAAACTATTTAATATGGAAGTAGTCACATTGTTTGTGTACTAATAAATTGATTGACCTGAAGGTTAAATTTAATATGTAATTCATCGGGACGATGAATCTTTTTAGGAGGGAAGCATGTAACACCCTGAACTGTTGTTACTTTCTCCTAAGCATTCAAGTGTTGATATGTGATTTCTTGTAAAAGGATGTGTTCCTCGATTCAGAAATCATGCTTGCAATGTACTGAATTTCTGGCAGATTGCAGATCTCGACTTGAGTCAAAATATGAATAGACTCTTTTATTTATTTCATTTTGCGTCTGAATATTAATCTGATCTTGGGAAATGAAATGGTTCCCGATATCAAAGTATATCTGGAAGGTCTCGATTGTAGACCAGGTAATAATTCGTTGACATACAATTCTGCATTAAGAACAGGAGCTAACTCCACTCTAGAAGGTATGATACAGGTCTTTCCGAGTTTTCAGAACGAGGACCAAACGAAGTTATTAAGGGTTAGTAACCTAAAACTAAAACCTAACCTAGGGGTTAGATTATTGTTAGTCTAACCTAGACCTAGGCTATTTGTTAATATCCTAAGTTAGTATCTTTGTATAAATTTGTTAGTGTGGGCATTACCCTAAACTCTAACCTAAGATACTAACCTAACTTTGGAGGAGATTATGAAGGGGCCGATGAAGGGTGGCGAACCATGGCGGTGTTTTCTATGGCAATAAATGTAAGGGATAAGGATGAGGGACAGGTCATGGCGGAGGCTTAAGTGGCGGCTAATTTGTGCAGACTTGGCAATTGCTAAGTTTGGAAATGGACTTAAATTTTTAGTTGGACCGTATGCCACCTTACGGCGGTCGGTGGGAGTAGAGTTTAAGCGGGAAAATTGGTTAATGGCATTCAATACTCTCGGAAGTCGAGCTTGGAACTCGCGAGAAGGCATGCAAGCGGAAATTTGGGGGTTTGTTTGGCTTGTCGCGATTTTCGGTCTTCTCTCTCTCTCTCTCTCTGCTCGTTTACTGGTTCTTCGCACCAGTTCTCTTTGAGTTGCATGGCATGTATGAACTGCCATAGCTCTTTTCTCTGTCATGGAAGATATATATGCGATGAAGACAGCGAAATTTTGTGGGTTGCTTTATCGTGGAAAAAGAAAAGGGAGTTTGAGCTCTTCCTGTGGTCTGCTTCGGAAATTTGATCAACATACAGGCATGCTAGGCCCTAACCTTTAAATATCTTGCTGTTTTTCAAGTGCTTTCATTAAAACAACTCTGTTCAAATGTTTTGTGAAGATTGGATGAATTTTCTATGAGATCTAGTTTGATTTTCTGGCACTGTATCTCTTCTGGTTCGATTTTTCAATTTCCTCTTGATGGGTGTTTGTTGAAATCGAACTTCAACTCTATTTGTTTGAGTATTCGTTCTGGCTTATGCATGTGAGGTATTTATTTATAAGGTTCGAGTGTTCGGCCTGTTTGGCGTGAGCCCTTAGAATATACCTATGTGTAGTATGAGACCACTGTATGTCTTTGATTCGTGGTCGTTGTCTTGTTATTGAAACTGTATAAAATGATTTGGGTGATTACTGTAAGATTGATTGTACTATCATTTTCTTTGAAAACTCTGTCGTGGGATTTGTTGACAGCGACTAATGATACTTTCGGGTTTCATTTGTTTTCAATTTTTAGCTTGGAACAGGCAACTGTAGTGTTACCATAGTCTTTTCGACCTAGCGGAAGTTGTTTTCCTTGTTATTAGGTTAGCGGGATTACTTGCGCACTGTGTATAATATAAATACACCTGTACTTTGTGGTATCGACTCAGTGGAGTCGATGATTGAATCGTATTGCTATCTATTGCTGGAAATGTAGATTCATCCATAAGTTTTGTGAATGGATTTTTGTGAAAGCCTGATAAGATGAAACAGGGCTTTTGGCTACTGTATAATTGAAATAATTAAAGGATAAAGACTTCCTGTGTAGGCATTTTCTTTTCTATGAGAAAGCTGTTCGAAAGTTCGAAGCGGCTCAGTTGCTGTCCTTGCTTGAAATGGGTATTCGATTTGTTTCACTTATTCATTCTGAATGTTAGCCATGAGTGGTATATATGGATTTATCAACCAATTTCATAGTACGTTGCTGTAGGTACAGAGGTTATAAGTGCAAAACCTTTAACAGTTACATTGTGATTATATAGATTTAAACTATTGTGGCTTGGACGACTCTGAGGAGTCGATTGAATGATTCATTTTATTTTTGAGCCAAATAAAGTTAAGTGTTGGTATTTTAAGTGCCGGTGACTTAATGGAATAACATGTATTTCGATTTTGTTATTGCGATTGGAATTCCTTCGTGTTTTTGGGATTTTGAGGTACAGATTCTTAGGTGGACATGTATGTCTTCAACCTGTGCAAATTAGTGTAAAATGATTGGCAGAGAGTAATTTGTTGTCTGATTATTGTTATGCTTTGTTGATGAATGTCAGTATGAATTCTTATGCATTTGCTTGAATTGATACCTCCGTTTGAATCATTGGAATTCTGGAAAGGTAACTAGTACTTCTGTCTCCTTTTGAGCTTGACCTTGGACTGTCTTTGTTACTTTTTGAGGTCCTTGAGTATGGATGACCGTTTCGTGTTCTGACCTTGTTGGGTAAGTCGCGAATATCACTCCAAGACTTGTATGCAGCAAGGTAAGGATCGTTGGCTGAATTCCTTTCTTTTACTTCAGTCCGATTTTGACTGAGCAAGAATATGTATGCTATGTTCTTTTCCAATTAATCTGTCCGATTTGACTGTGCATGATTTGGAAATACCGTGTGGGCAACATAGCATAGTCCATTGGAAACCTTCGATTGCTTGATACGATAAGGTTGTTGTTTTCAGCGATACGCTTGTATTTCTTGTTTTCAACTTGTGTCAATGCCTTACTGTGTAAAAGGAACTAGCATTAGGCTTAGGGTTGATACATGTTTTGTTGATGTGTTAGTTGCTGTACAAGAGTTTGCTGTGTTTCTGTTTCTTGATTAAACAGTGATCTTGGTTGCGGCTTGTCTAACTTGTTCATTTTTATACTGGTTGAATGTTTTCATATGTGAAGGCAGTACAGTGATGAACTTATGAGAAAGGAAGTATGAATGGTTTGGTTCTTTCTCTTCCTTTATTTAAAATTATTGATAATTGACTAGCAGTGGGAAATTGTTGTAACATATTGGTGGAATCCCGAATTGTTATGTTATTTCCTTTTTGGAGAATGAAACAATCTGACCAATGTTGTGATTTTGGATTTAATGATTGTTGTGTACATTCGTTCCTTGTTTCTTAATATTTGATGAAATATTAGAAAGTGATTTAGACTATTTGTAACAATGATAGAGTTACATATTTGTAATCATTTTGTGTTACAAGGGCATAGTCTGATTATGTTTACTTATGTGAATATCAGATCTCATTTAAACAGGGTGTTTAATGAAAACAATTGATGGATTGCAATTGTTTTAAAAGTTAGTGCTTATCATGCTCAGTTCATTGAACTGACTCATGTTGACTATTTTTGCAGATGGTTGCCGTAAGAGGTAAAAACAATGCAGATCTGGCAGGCTGATCAGATAGTTTATTTGATTTATAAAGAATTACAGCTTGATTTTATAGATGTACTATATGTGAAAAGATGTTTCTTTTCCGTTAGCATTATATTAAGCATGTTGTTGCATAAAATGTAATTGTATGAGTTTCGAAAGGAATGAAAATAAGTGTTTGATACTTATGTGTTGTATTCTATTCTGAAAGATGAACTTCTTCGGTTTATGTAACGAAGGGGCATAGTTATCTTTGTATAATATGGATGCTTTTGTGATTGACAATGAAAGCTTGTAAGTAATTAGACTAAATTCTTATGAGTATTTAGTAGTTCTAATTTGTTCTAGCAAAAGCAACATTGTAATTTAATTATTGTCTCTCTAGAAGATAGGTTAAAATTGAGCCTAAAAGAGAACGCTAAACAAGTTGGATTGAATTACTAATCCCTAGTCCTAAGTATAACAGGACAATAGTAAATTGGATTCTTAATCATTTATATCTCTAAACTAAAAAGTATGATATAAATTCAGTTAAGAGAACTGATAGGCAATCAAAGGAGTTCAGATGGCAATCTCAAGTAAAGGTTATGAGATATTGTCCCATTCTGTTGCTTTAGAATCAGGTGTATTCTAATGACTCCTTGATGAGAGCGTGACCGTAATACCTCTACCAGTAATGAGTCTTTTAGAGGAGGGTCGTCATAAGACAAAGAATCCAGGGATTTAAAAAGGCTAACCTTAGGGAAAAGTCTTTAAAAGTAATTTAATCTCAAGTGCGTAACGCTTGTTATGGGGTAGATCTTCTCGAGGCGGATTTAAAGGTTGACGACATAAAGTCGACTGCAGGGCTGTACCTCCGAGAAGATTAGGATCTTCTCGAAGTTACAACAATGCAGGTGACTTATGGCGACACCCTTTGCATTGATCGCTAAGATTTACACTTGATTTCGCACGAGTTACCCTGGGACCGATTAAGAACGTGGTCATGTTATAAGACTGCCTCGGAGATTTGGGGTATCATGACACACTTTGGTTGAACCTGCAAGGTTCAACCAAGATGTCATCATATCCCTAATCCTCGTGGCATCCATATAACATTATCACCTTGTTAATCTACCTCCGAGTGATTCAAATTTGTGAAAGGAAGGACTGACATTTGTGATGTCAGTATAAGACATTCTATATAACATATGAATGGGGTGAAGGGCGTATTCAGTTGGCGAGTATGCCGTTAAGGAATACGAGACATGAAACTGATATGTTTCAAATCTTTGGCCAAAGTATCGCAAGCTCTGATTGCGTTGTCCTAATTCACCTAGTCTAAGGGATGAGATGCCGATGAATAATGGTAACAGATTATTCATTAGATTCCTTGGACAGAGCATTACAATCCCAGTTAGGGAAGAGAACCGCCGAGTGTTGTGTTAAATAAAAACACTAACTCTTTTTACTCATGAATAGATCGGTAGATTACCGAGTCATGGAATGAATAGATCGGAGGTATTAGAGTCATTCTACACTGCATATGGTTGTCTGTTATATAAATGGTTATTTGAATTGTGAGTTCTAAATTATGTATTTAGAACCGGTGTGCAATTATCGAAAAAAAAAAAAATGACTTGTTCTATTGTCTAAAATAAGGATGTTACACCTCAAATCCTCAAGCCTATGTTCTCCGTCACCATATAGTTCCCGTAAGGCCTCCAATGGATATCCGTAATCGGCACCATCTCCCACATCTCGCTGTAATACTCGACGTCATCCTGTCACGGCCTCGGATCTCGCCTCTTGCTCGTTTGCAGACCCATCGTCTGAATCCCATCCTCTACACTCTTTTCTCTTACTGGATTGATCGCCTATTGGTCACACACACACAATGTGCTCATAGGCCCAACAATGTAATAAGTATGCACAATCTAGTGTAGTCCTGTGATTTCACCTGCAGGCCCATAAACCCCTGTATAGCTCCGCCAGATATGCGGGTGCCCATGCGAAAGTCACGCTCCTTTCTATCATTTCCCAAATAATACACATCAATGATTTTGGAAATCTTCCCCCATCCACCCTTGGTAATGCATAATACCCCACCACTATCATTAATACCACTGCCAACCTTGTTGCCTCAGGGTGTGCTGCAAACATTATACCATAAGTGAATGTCAAACCTCGCTATGTCAAATCTCATGCAGCTGGACCAAATACTATTGTTATCGCTCCCCGCGCCGCGTTAGGCCCCGCCCGCCTCGATACACTCGGTCTTCTGTGGTGGGAGTCTCAAAATTCAGAACACATATTCTAACATCACTATCATCTCCCCTATTGGCAGATAGAAGGTATTCTTTTCTGGATTCCATCTCTCAATCAACACCTGCAACATAGCATGATTGCATGCGATTCATGAATAATAGCGGATTCCACTTAACCCCACACGGTTTATCAATGCCCACTCAGCTGGTGTTACATCCGCTGCACTCCGTGACAACAAATCGACACCCTATCATTCATCCTCAACCCCGCTGCCGCCTACATACATCAAATCAACAAACAACAAATCAATAAATAAAATCCCGTGTTTTTTATCACATTCTAGAATTTTACACAATAAATGATATTAGTTATAGATAACCGATCCATTTACCTAACCGATGCGATGCGTTATTCCTAAACGATATCGGCCATCATCCAATTCCAACTACCCTTCTCAAAAAAAAAAAAAAAAACACCACATATGATCACTTCTTCACTTGTTTACCCCCCTCTGTACCTACAAACATATCTCAAACACCTAATTGCCTACCCTACAACACTCACCCCATCCCAAACTCTTGCCTATCACCTTTCTACCCATTTACCTTACCACATTCTATTTTTAACCATGTAAAATCTCATTCCAACCAAAACAAATTATACCTCTGGGATGCAACCAGTTTGAGGTGGAACCTGTCTTCCTTCTCCTCTCTGCCCACTGGATGCTTCTCTTTGTTCAGCCATGTTCACCACCCTCTTCACTATAACTTGTCTTTACACCTTCTTAATCCAAGCCCACGATCACTTTACCTGTCTCTTCCTCCTTCTTACTCAATTCTCCCATGCAATTACCCCCTAATAGACATCAAATAGCCTCGCATCCTCATATTTAACATGTTGCATGACTCTAAAAATAAGAACTTCAGTTACCTCCAAAGCTTTTCTATATTTAGAAAAGCTCATTTTAGCGTAACCGATATCGGTTACATAACCGATATCGGTCATATGTGACCGACATCGGTTAAATAACCGATATCGGTCACATATCTCATTTGGCTTATAGGTCCTTTCTTTGTTTTTTTGCAAATTCTTGGTGGCGCCCACCTCTTTTCCCTGCATAACGACATAGTTATCAACAATCATCATCATAATACCATCAACACATATGCATATCATCAAACCATCATCAAAATATACATCCAATTCTAATACCATCGACAAAACACATGAAACATTATAATATATGCATCAAATCCACAATTATACACACCATATGGATCAACCTCATCATCTATATATATCATCAAAACAATGTTACAATATACAACTTGCCCTGCATGGGGCCTCTATCATACAAAACAAAAATACAAATTCGGCACACAAGCCACTGTCTCTCACAAAATTTTGACTTAGCTCGCAGTGGCCTCTCATGTCAAAAATATACTCGGCTCGAAGGCCGGTATCTATTGTACAACATGTCATCATCTCACAAGCTGGTATATATAACAAACATGAATACATCAAATGGGGGCACGCAGGCCTCTATATACACACTCGGTTCATAGACTGGTGTCTCTATCAAATCGGGAAAAAGCCAGCTCTACTCCCTCCCGGGTGACTCAGCTCTCTCCCCCTCCTCGACTGCGTCTCTCGGGCCCCTGTGATGGATCTCACCTCCTACCCGTCACTGAGCCACCACAGCCCCCTGTGACCTGTGACTCTGGGACATCTCAGCTTTGTGCGCTGTATATGGCTGATAGTCGGCCCCGGTACCATCTAGTACGTCCTTGTAATAGCAGGCCTCCGCTCTACCTCCATGTATCGGGCCCGTGCCACCATGGCTAGTGGGGCTGGTCCCCGGCTCCTAATATAATGGGGCCTGCCTACCTATCCACCACCCTGCTTCGTGCCTGCATTACTATGGTGGCAATGGAGCTGCCATCGAGCTCGAACAGGGGACTCGTGCACGTGCTAAATAAGGATCTCGGCCTCGAGGCCATGCTGTGCATGTACATGTTCTGTACCTATACTCTATCCACTATGCTCAAGCCAACTACTCCTGTAGCACTTTGATCTATGCCTGTGTAATAGCAAGATTCCCCTGTAATAGCTGCACCTAGCCCAAGAGAGGGTCCCTCTCTGCTATACTACACTTCCAAATCTGGGTCAGTATGCGATGTGCTCTCATGGTTACTCTCTACCCACCAAAACCAAAAATGCACCTATAACACCGACATCGTCCACCGTATCATCCACCGGTATCTCTACGACCTGCATCGGGTCTAATGGTTATGGCAGAGGCATTGATGCCTCTACATCCTCCCTCCGATACTGTGGGAAGGGAGGTGACACGTCTTATCGTAGACCCAACTTTTGGCATACCCTCTCTAGGGGAATCCGCTCATGCTCCCCGGGTCTCTGTCTAGCTATCCAGAAGATATACTGGATCCATCGTAGCTATACTCGAGCTCCTCCTCAGGGCTGATGGCCTCTGTATGGCCTCCATATAATATTGAGTGCGGTCAGGCCCTCTAACATATGCCAGTAGTATGCCACATCTCACCCTGCAATCACCGCTCGTGGCTGGCCCATGACCCCCAACCACCTCTGAACCCATACCTATATACTTCCTGTGGCCCTGGCTATTGGGGTAGCCCTACAGGTTGTAAACACACAATGTGCTCGTAGGCCCAGTAGTGTAGCAAGAATGTCGAGCATATCCCGAATCACCTCATACGGTGATAGCCCGAGAGCTCTCTGTATATTTGCACCAAATACATCGGTGCCCATGCATGCAGGTATGCTCCTCCACCATCTCATGTAATACTCCCATCAGTTCCTATGGGAAGCGACCTCCCTCTGAGTCCAGAAGGGTGAAGCAGGTGATACCAATCATCATCAGCATGGCAAGCCATGTCTCCCGCTTCGTGTGCGATACATATCGCCGCAGCGGATGCTCGCGCTATAATATATAATCAATGGGGATGCATCCTCGAATACTGCGGGATGCTGTCCATCACTTTCTCTGCATCCACCCGGAACACCACCTTGCCTATGATCGGCGCCCTCGTGGATGCGATACACATCCTCTAGTGTGACCGTCATCTCTCCAGTAGGGAGATGGAAGACATTGGTTGTCGGATCCCATCTCTCGATGAGGGTAACCATCAAGATGTGGTCCCTATCCACAGCCCTATATCTCTGGACTCCATCGAGTCCAACCTTCCACATGACTACCCACTGTGTTGCAGTCACATGTGGCCGCATCCACCTAGTAGGCGGTGATCTCGATCCCGCATCATCACCGTCAGCGTTCCTTACAAAACAACACACTCCATCAGGCCTACCCTTTACAAAACAACTACTTTAACCCCAATATCACTAGCCCCACCCAACAAACACCTACAATATCCCCTTTACCTATTCCGTAACCTACCAACTACCCCACTCATACTCCACCTACTTTATTCTCGTCCTCTAACTATATCCTAGCCCATTTAACCCCCTCCCAATTCATCCACAACCCATAACCTATCCTACTGCACCGCCCCCAACCACCCGATTACCCCCACCCCACTCACCTTTCCTAGTCACTCTACCTTCTCCCCTTCACCCCAAAACTCTATCCTACCGCCTACAATAAATCAATATACCTACTTTCACAACATTACCTCTCGCCCATAAGTGACCGGTGCATCGGTCACACACGACCGCCGTCGGTCGACACATGACCGACGCCGGTCTTGGAACCAACTAGTCTTTAGTTGTGACAGCTATCGTCGCTTATTGACCGCCATCGGTCAGATGTCGGATTTCGGGGCCGATCGAAAATGGCCCCCAAATCTTCTTTTTTTTAATTTTTTTTTTTACTTATCTACCTAGCCCAATTGCCTACAAACTTACCCACCCTACCGTGTTGACTTACCAATCATATCTACCCACTCCATTTTATGATTTACCTTTAGTTATTCATTATTTTATCACATTTTAGATTCCTACCCCAAAACCCACATCCTAGCTAAATTCATCAACTTCACACAAAAATGGGTTCAGAGCCTACCGGTACGACTACACGTCGTCGTGGTGGGATATGTGGCGGTGGTCCAACTCCTCTAGCACCTCCTACTCCTCCAGGCTGTGCCATGGCTCCAAATCTCCTCAGCAGGGTCCTCAAACAATCAAATTCTATCACCTGATCTCTGGGGCCTACCAATAACTTACTCCCCCACTCAACTAGTGCCAACTCAGCCCAAAATTTCAACCCAACTAATTCACACCTTAGAAAAGACAAAAATGGGCACTCAAATTCACAAAGTGACAATGACATGATGTATTTTTATTTTTATAGGTTTTGACATATAACCGATGTTAATTACGGTGCGCCCTAGAAGACTGATATCGGTCTTGTGACCGATATCGGTCACACATAACCGATATTGGTTACCTACTTACTTAACCTAACTCCTACCCTTATCCACCAATCTCCATTTTTCACCACCTCACTTACCCCCGGCTTTGCTAAATATCCTTATTTTGAACCAATCGGCCCGACCCAAGGCCACAACCAACCAATCGGCCCGACCCAAGGCCGCACCCAACCAATCGGCCCGACCCAAGGCCGCAACCAACCAATCGGCCCGACCTAAGGCCACAACCACCCAATCAGCCCGACCCAAGGCCACCACCCACCAATCAGCCCGACCCAAGGCCACAACCCACTAATCGGCCCGACCCAAGGCCGCAACCAACCAATCGGCCCGACCCAAGGCCACCACCCACCAATCGCCCGACCCAAGGCCACAACCCACCAATCGGCCCGACCCAAGGCCGCAACCAACCAATCGGCCTGACCCAAGGCCACACCAATTAAGTACCTCAACCAAGACCCACAATTTACGATTCTATCATGTAGCTGTTTGTTCCATCGAGCTCACTTGTTCGTGTTTTAGCATAACTAGGATACTTGAATTGATCAGCCGACCAACATTGCCTAGACTAAGACCATGTTGTTTATCTCAACTAAACCAACCATTTGGTACTACTTGAACATGCCTAAATGTTCCGGTACCTTTACCCGTTATATCCCCGGAGCTACTTCCTATGCCTTGATACAAGGATTATATCACCCTTGTTTGGATAAACTATCGACCTTTGCCTATGAATTGCTTGTTTGCTTCTTCACATCGTGTACCACCGGTTACACTACTTGCATTTCAACGTGCATCCGCTTCTCAACTTACCCCACCATCTTACCATCATCTCAACACCATTCACCCTTTATCAACCCTATCCCTGATTTCACGTCACCTCAATCTGTGATAGATTTGAGGGGGATTACCTATACCCTTAACTGGGGCAGCCACTTCTTAGTATTGTTAGTGCAGCTTTACACGACAAGCTACATGATAACAAGGGGCAAATGTAGACACCAAATTTGGGTCTTACAACACCCTATACCCCGTATATCATCTCACAACCTAACCATACCTCACCACCTAAACCTTACACAATTATTTTTTAATTACCATATAATTAATAAATCCACATCTCCACCCCTGCCACCTCATCATGACCTAGCCCTAACCCTAAACCAACCTAATTAAGACCTATGACTTGGTCCAGACTCACACCCATGACTCATCACCCCTCACCCGCATCAAAACAAACTTAATAATAACTTGACCAAGCCCACAACTAATCCCTCAAGAGAAAAGGAGGGAAAGTTGGCTATTTTACTAAAAATAGCCAACTTTGACCTAACCGACATCGGTCCCTACTCGACCGCCATCGGTTATGTAACCGCCATCGGTTCCCTGTAAATGACCTTCCCCAGCCAAAAACAAAGGATCCGAGATTCATTTGGGCAGGAAAGAGAAGTGAAACAAGCAGAAGAGGTTACAGAGAAGAGCATCGAGCCGAAGACTGCAACTGAGCAACTGGATCACTGTCACCCTCATTCAAGCATTGGAAAATACTGAGGATAGCTTCATCAGCTCGCTTTCCAATACCAGATCATCCCAACTAAGCCTTACTGTCACCACCACATTCCTTGACTCGTATCTTCATCGTGAACCAAGAAGTATTATCTTGTAGTTCTTTGTTATCATTTTTCTTTAATTCATATCAAATGGGAACCACCACCTTCAAAGGAAGTCTAATATTTCCGGGGCTAAGGTAGTTCCCTCACCTATTGTCTAATTAAGATCTAGTGGTCTTGTATTCTTACTTACAGTAGTCCTTCCTAGAAAAAGGAGTTCTTCACAATCGATCTGATCTCTCTACGGTACGCGCACACCTTCCCAACATTCAACAAGTATTCCTCCTAGCCCCTAACCCTTATCTCGTTTCTCAAGAGAATGAAAGGATAGAAGCAACTCTATTCCGTAACAAAATTCTCATGCTGAAACAACAAGTACAAAAGAATTCACATTTCAAATTGGAGTCCAACACAAAACCTTTCAATACATGATTTTAAATATACATTTACAAGACTATGCATTTCAGACATTCTGCATGTCAATCATAATTAAGATCTTAAAAGAACATCACTTTTATTTTGCAACACAACTCAAGAATGATTCAAAACTCTTTACATAAGATCCCAAATTAAATAAGCCAATGCATCATAAAATTTATTACCTTCTTTTATCACTTACGATTTCCATCTGCAAAAATTGCTAGCACGGGTCATTTCAATGAACTGAGCATGATAAACACTAAGCATTAAAGTGAAGTTCATTCCACTAATTTTTCCATTAAACAACTCTACTTTAATGAAACAATTAATATATATCATACTAACAATCATAAGTAATAACACCCAGGAAAGAAGCACAATTAAAGAGTCTAAATTCACTATAAGAAAAGAGCATAATATAATCTACAACACCTACATTTATATCATATGGTTTAATTGATCCTATCAATTACTTTAAAGCAGTCAACACGTCTTGTCATCCAATTGTTTCATGATTCCATAAGAATAGAAATTCACATTTATCTTTTCTAAGTAGCAAAAGAAGTTAGTTACAACATAGCTCATATCAGAATACTTCATCATTCCATATAACAAAGGAAGAAGAATCACTACATGCTATTTCCCAAAAACTCATCATTAGTAAGGTAATTATAGGTTTAGAACACACAAATCTGCCTCAATTCAAGACCTGAAACAAACGTTCCACAATAAATTTTCCATCTCAGAAGAAGATTGAAAATAGATAAGTTCAATCAAATGAACTTATCCAAACAACAGAAAAAGGATCTCAAATATAAAAGGACCCAATCTATAATTCATTTCATTTATACTATGAAATGAATTCCCTTTTCTACTTCCAACTTAGAAACTCTTTATCTAGTTCCCAAAAGAGAACACAAAACTGAATGTAACATCCTCATTTTATACATTAGAACAAGTCAATTTTTTTATTTTTTATTTATAAATGCATCCATCCGGTTCTAAATACGTAATTTAGAACTCACAAATCAAATAACCATTCTTATAATGTATAACCATATGCATTTTGTAATGACTTGAGTACCTCCGATCTATTCATTCCATGACTCGGTAATCTACCGATCTATTCATGAGTAATAAGAGTTGGCATTTTTATTTAACACACCACTCTTGCGGTTCTCTTCCCTATTCTGGGATTCAGAATGCTCTATCCAAGGAACCTATCTGAATAATTGTTACCATTATTCATCGGCATCTCATCCCTTAGACTAGGTGATTTAGGACAACGCAATCAAGCAGCTTGCGATACTTTGGCCAAAGATTTGAAACATACTACTTATGTCTCGTATTCCTTGACGGCATACTTGTCAATCTGGAATACGTCCTTCACCCCATTCCCATGTTATGTAGAATGTCTTATACTAACTTCTGTCAGTCTCACCTATCCCAAGTTATTTACTCGGAAACAGATTAGTAAGGTGACAACGTTATATGGATGCTCCCGAGGACTAGGGATACGATGACATACTGGGTCAACCCTAGTTAAACTGGTGTGTCAAGATTCCCTAAGTCTCCGGGGCAGCCTTATAACGTGACCACATTCCTAATCAGTCCCGAGTAACTTGTTCGAGTTAAAGGTGTAAATCTTAACGATCAATGCAAAGGGTGTCGTCAAAAATCACCTGCGTTGTTGTATCTTCGAGAAGATCCTAATCTTCTCAAAGGTACAACCCTGCAGTTGACTTGTCCGCCAACCTTTAAATCCGCCTCGAAAAGATCTACTTAATAATAAGTGTTACGCACGTTGAGTTAAAATTATACTAAAAGACGTTCCCCGAAGGTTAGCCTTTCCCGATCCCTAGGTTCCTCACTTTAGAATGACCTTTCTTAATAAAACCCATTAAACAAGAGAAGTTATTATTACTAGAGGGTCCCATCAGGGAGTTCATAGAATTTACATCATTCTAAATCAACGAAATTGGACAATAACCCATAATCTTCACATGTGATTGCCAACCGAACCCTTTTTAGGTTTATTTCAGTTCTTATAACTGAATTTATATCTTACTTATTAGTATCGAGATATAAAGATTAAGAATCCATTTACACGTTGTCCTGGCTTAATCAAGACTAGAAATTAGTGATTTGATTTAGCTTGTTTAGCGTCCTGCTTAGGTTTATTTTTAACCCTAGCTTCCAGAAGACAGTGATCTAAATTTCAATTTAGCTTTAGATAGAACATACAAGAACTGCTAAACAATCATAAGTATTCAGTCACATATTATTGCAAGCTTATATTGATAATCACAAAAGTCTCCAAATTATACAATAATAACAATGCTCTTTAGATCATTTGAACCGAAGAAAGTCAAACGATCAAGATACTAATACAAACATATAAGTATCAAATATCTATTTCCATTCCCTTCAGAACTAATCAAATACATTTTATGCATTCAGCATACTTGATACAATACTCAATGGAAAAAGAACATCTTTTCTCATATAGTACATTTAGAGAATCAAACTGTAATTCATCATAACCAAATTAAACAATCTGAACATCCTATCAGATCTGCGTGCTTTTACCACTTACGGCAACCATCTGCAAAAATTGTCAACATGGGTCAGTTCGATGAACTGAGCATGATAAGCACTAACTCTTAAAACAATTGCAATCCACCAATGTTTCATTAAACAACTTGTTTAAATGAGATCATTTCACCAAACAAGTTAACATATTTCAGATTGTGCTTTTGCAATACAAACCTGACTATAAACGCGTAACTCAAATTATCATTACAGAATAGTCCTAGATACTTCTCAAATAATTCATCAAAATATTAGGATCAAGAAGAACGAAAGTATCCAAAACAACTATCCATTTGAATCCCAACGACAAGTAACCATCGACAGATCATTACATTCAACAAGAAAAAGGAATATCATAACAAGTCATGATTCCATCAAAATGTTAAAAATAGTTCCAACTTACATACAAATATCAACATATACTTTTTACAGCAGAATAGAAAGAAAATAAGTCATTCATATTTCCCTCAAATGAGATCATGACCATCTCTCCAAAAAGTAAAGCATTCACCTTACATGCAAACGAATAAGTCGGGACGAGCCACAAAAAAAGAACCACAGCTTTTGTTAAAATCAAATATAACAAAACCCTTTAGCTTACTAAGCGCATGCAGAGTTCTCACGCCAAAATAGTGATGAATATAAAAACAGACTCCACATGACCTTCCACACGAAGTGACAAACAAGAAGATATTTAATGACATCACCTATCGAGGTGCGGTCGATACCTCCCTAGTTCATCAAGTTCAAGACTAGATATCCATGCAATGATGAAGACATAATCATGTTCAAACACAACAACAATCCTTCTCAAGCGACCTACGCCTCATTCTAATCCCTACTAAACACTATAAGGTTTTAGATCCAAGCTTGAAATCAAAAGAACTTCCCCTTTTATCTCAGTCCATAAGAGACTCGTTAACATTAAAGCAATGATGTTTCC